>CM029015.1:104560326-104596057 GCA_016801055.1 Panax notoginseng
CTTTATTGTAAACTACATATAAACGTTAATAATCATCCATATAACAATTACCAACAATTAAACAACTGCCTTAGAAAACATAATTCTTTGAAAACACTGTTTTAAGAAAACTCCATTGTTAACGTTTGTTTAACACTGTAATATCAATAATAACCCAAACTTGATTACTTTAAAGTACGATTCTCTAAAATTCATACCCAATAATATACATGACGTTCAATTTCATAAATATCATACAATCACCTACTAATTTTTTGTTATCATGCAAAACATACGTTTATACATATATATTCACTGTAAAAACTATTTCCTTCTTGCAAACGAAATTATCATACAATTCTTCATCTAACACTAGTTATAATCCTCATAATCACATACCATCACTATAATTCAATTGTATAATAGCAATTACAGAAATTATACCACCAACGCAGTGAATTTTAAGAACACCGAAACTAAGGAATTATAGTATAACACATATATGTTAAGATTATAAAACATACCTTCGTTGCTTTGAAACTATATGTTAATCACTGATAATAGCAAGAAGAAGTCAGAACTTGCTTTGAAAATCACAGCCTTTTCTCTCTCAAATTCTCTGTACTCTCTCTTCCTCAGGATAGCAAATAATAAAACTGATACTCAAGTATACGTAAAATAAAAGAAACCGATATGGCCTTAATTCCAATACTAAATATATCAGTTACACTATAATAAACGTATATCCATTATAAATATATTTTATTTATTTAATTTGTTTTATTATTAATTAAAAATTAAAAAAAACAAAAGCCATAAGGCTTTGTTTGGCAAAACAATTTAAAACTGAGAAACTTAATAAACTTAAGCCTTGTTTGGCAAAATAAATTAAAACTACTTTAATTTATTTTAATAACCACTTATAATATAGTTATTTGTCACACTTCTAATTAATTAAGTTTTCATACTTAATTTAATTAATTCTAATAACAATTCATTGCATAATATAATAATTTATTTAATCATTATAAATTCTCTAACTTAATTATTAAATAAAATTAGATTACTATTTCAAAATAATTACTTTCCTTAACTCATTAATTATTTATTAAACAAATAAATAATCAAATCACATCAAATCAATTAAACAAATACTTATTCAACAATAAACACATTCATTAAATATTTATATAATTCAATAAATATTTAATAAAAATCTGGATTGTTACAGTACTGAATCAGGAAGCGATCAAGTTATGGCCACAAGCGAAGACATTCAGAATCAAGGGGTAACCTCTATCACGAGCCCTAAAGGCAACATAACCATTGATAACTGGACTATCAGGCCTCAACTAGCTAAGAAGATGTAGATCCAGGGGATAAAGTTGTGAGTTCCAGAAAATGTTAGAACGATATCACTTTCTTCGTAGTATGCCTTTTATTTCCATACATGTAAATAAATAAACAAAACAAAAAACATCTCTACACTCTATGTAAGACCCCAACTTATTAATGAATAAAATCAAATTTTCTCTAAATATTATTGTGAATAATAAGGGGTTAATTTGATATAATACTTTGGTTATGGGTGAAATGTGCAAATTTTGCAAAATAAGCAAGTGGTTATAAAATATTTATTTTTGGTCGGTGAATATTCGGTTGGTCGTGGAATATTCTTGCTGTCGGGGAATATTCGTACGACGACGCAGCCTTGTGTGGGCCCCATAACGGAAAGCGATTGGATGAAGAATACGACAAGTATAAGTTGTTTATAAATAACGGCGTAGTTGTTACCGTTAATACTGTTGGAATACCCGGTGGTTAAAATACAGTAGCACACGGTATTGCACCAATTATTGATTCTTACGTAAGAAGGCACTACTCAATAATTGTTACAGTAGTTATTATTCAATATTTTATTTTATTGATTCAATAATTGCTGCGTTGATATTTTATATTATTGTTGTTTCAATAATTGTTGCTGCACAGTATTTTCATTTATCAGATCAATAATTCATATTATTTGAATAATATTATTAGATAACATTATTGGCAATGTCTAGAAAGTTCTGTCTAAGGAGAGGTTTGGTCATCTAATTGCGCGCCAGTAAGGAGAAATCCTTATTGGAAAGCCCCCTCTTTCCTGGGAACGGCCTGGTTGTCATAAATGTGATTCTGTAATATTATTTGTGAATAATTAATTATTGATTCATATGATAAGGAAATATTTATTTTATGTGGATATAAATGAGGGATATATTTTTGTGGTTAAAAATGAAGGAGTTAATGTTGAGGTTTTTGTCAGTATTTTTGTCGGAATGGAGGTATTAAAAATCAGGGTTTTTGAGATAGTTTGCGGGGGTTATAATTTTTAATCCGACCGTTGGATCGTGGTAATTTTTGGATATGTTATACATATATAAGTTGAGTATATGTCCACAAATTTTGAACCGTTAAAAATGAACGTATGATTTATTACGAATTTTACAAGATGACTGGTTCAGAAATTGTTGAATTTTCGGAGTTTATCATTTTGGTGGAAAATTCTAGAATTGGTGGGCCCCACTTGTGGTTGGTGAAGAAATGTGCTGAATTATATTTCAAATGTGGTGGGTGGGAATAGTAGCAGGTAAAGCCATCAGGTTGCAGGTCAAACCTACCAAAATTTTCCTATAAATAGAGGGCTAAGTTAGAATTGAAAATCACACCAGAAACAAGTTTTCTCTCTTTCTCTCTCTAGATTATTGAGTGTATTTTGTGAGTATTTAGATACTTTGAGAGTTTCTATTCATCAGAGCAAGTTTCTTTCAGCCTTATACCGGTATTCCGACCAGAAGTACTGATATTTTGAGGTAAGGGATATTATTTTCTTCTTAAATGATATTATTTTCTTCAATATCATTATGCTGAAATATTGATATGAGTTTTTATCAAATTTGGAACTTTTTGTGTCGGGGTTACTATTCACGTATACGGTACTATTCACGTATACGACACTATTCACGAATACGGCACTATTCACCGAAAAATAAAATTTTTCCTTTTTGTCCAAGATGTCTATTATGGTTACTATCTTTGATTGTATCCATGTTTTGATCTTTATTTTTGAATTCTGCTTCACAATTGATTATTATGAAGTATTATTGATCTTGGATAAACTGTTATACGAATCCCTACTATTTGTCCTTCTGTCTCATTGGATTCGTTCTCTTTAAGATATTTTTCATCATCCTCAGTCCTAAATGATGATATTACTGAATATCTTTGGCCTGTAGTGCAAAGATGTATAATTACTTGATGAATATCTTTGGCCTGTAGTGCAAAGATGAACAGGTGTTGAGATGAACATGACCGACTGATGATACAAATGAATATCTTTGGCCTGTAGTGCAAAGATGAATATTTGGTTAAAGATGATTATTAATTGATGTTACAGGGATAAAATATTGATGATGGACTTTTAAATCTTAGAAGATAGTAGAATTCTTTCTCTACTTGACTCTTCTAATGGTTTGCTGTTTCCGCTGCAGTTGTTGATCTAAAACTTGTTGTCGATTATATTTTATCAGATTTTTCCCTGTTGAAGACTAACGATAATTTGTTGTATATTATCTTAGTCATAATATTCTTTACTGGGCTAGTTGAGCTCACCCTTTTCCTTTTTGTTCCATTTTTCTTCTCAGGAGGTGAGAACATAGCAGGATCTAGTCGGGGTATGGAGTGATGGTTCTAGAAAGATGTATTAGCAGTCCTCACTATTTCTGTAAAATAGTGTTTGAATAATTGTAATGAGGATTTATTTGAGTGTGGATATTGTCTAGAAGACAATATTTGTATTTAAACTCACAGTATGTGTTGTCGTATTTTGCACGACAATTGTATTATTGAAGTTGTAGTTTGCTTTCTGTACCATGTATTTGGCGACTCAGAATGGGTGTTGTATACCTATTCTGGGGGCGTCACAGTTGGTATCAGAGCTTAGGGATATGATCCCTGGCTGAGATGTGAGACAAGAACTAGGAGGGGAGAGACGGGGAATTCCTTCGCTAGTATGACCTGACTAAGTTTATTTGGTGTTTATTTGGTCGGTCAGAGTATAGGGATAATATATGACATGACTATTAACCCTTGTTTTATGGCAGTATTTAAGAATGGCAGCTGAGAACGTTAATAATGGAGTAAATCAGACCGTGGAGACACCTTTGATCACTACCCAGGAGAACGTGCAACAGGAAGGCAATATTCCTCCTGTAAACAACGTTACCGAGCAAACGATGAATGATGGAATGTTTAGGAGCTTTTTGCAGTTCATGCAAAATCAGACGAGGGAGACTCGTGTGCAGAATACGGGTGGAAATGATAACAACGCGCGGTTTGTCACAGCTAAGCAGTTCAAAGAATTGGGACCACCAGAATTTAAGGGAAAGCCGGATCCGATCATGGCGGAAACGTGGGTCAAGCAAATTACCAAGATATTTGATGTCTTGGGATGCACGGAGGAACAGAAGGTTCCATTCGCCACATTTATGTTCCGCGGTGAGGCAGACTACTGGTGGGAGTCTGTGAAGCGTACCCAGCCTGACGCACTCAACATGTCCTGGGAAACATTTCAAAAACTGTTCAATGACAAGTACTTTCCTGAAAGTATTCGTCATATGAAGGAGGTTGAGTTTATTAGACTGGAACAAAACAACATGACGGTGTCCCAGTACGAGGCGAAGTTTGCAGAGTTATCCAGGTTTGCACCTCATTTGGTCGAAAATGAGGAACGAATGACAAGGATGTTTCTGAGAGGTCTAAAACCCGAGATTCGGCAATATCTTATCTCTCATAAATTTTCTTTATATTCAGATGTTGTAAACAGGGCTCAATTATTAGAGCGAGATAATGAGTATGTGCAACCGAGGGACCACAACCAGGGTCATACCGGTGGCGGCAGTCATCGAAGCAATGAAAACCAGCAGGGAGGAAAACATTCGGACAAAAGCGGTAACCACTCTGGTGGTAATCGTGGTCGTGATAATAGAAGGAGCGAGTCGGGAGGAGATTTCAAGAAGAGAAGGTACAACAATGATAACGTGAAGACGTCAGCACAAACATCAACTGTTTCTAGGGGAGGAGAACGACCACCGGTCGTATGTTACAAATGTGGGAAAGAGGGACATATCAGCCCAAACTGCCCACAACAATCCAAGGTATGTTATAACTGTGGAAAGGAAGGTCATATAGCTCGAGAGTGTTCTGTAGCAAAACCAAGTTCAGCGGGGATGGTGACTCCAAAAGTTATCCCGGATAAGTCGAAATCAGCGGTTCCTGGAAGGGCGTTTGTCGTTACTGGCCAAAACGCGAGAAACCCGAACGAGGTGATCACGGGTAAGCTAATCTTGAATTCTTGCGAAGTTTATACTTTACTAGATACCGGTTCTACCCATTCTTTTATCTCTCCTGCTTGTGCTCAACGTTTAAACTTGACTCCGGAGAAATTGGACTTTAACTTATCTGTTGAAACTCCGTTGGGTGAAACCTTCGTTACATCTACAGTTTATAAATCTTGCATGATCCAAGTTGGCACTATCACATTACCTGTTGATCTTATCTCTTTAAAGATACTTGCTTTTGATGTGATTTTAGGAATTGATTGGTTAACCACTCATCATGCTAAAATTGATTGTTTTCGTAAGGTTGTTAGTTTTCATATTCCTAACCAACCTGTCATACGAATTCAAACTACTAAACCACTAAAATCAGTCACTGTCATATCAAGCCACAAAGCTATTCGTTTATTGAAAAACGGATGTCAAGCTTTCTTAGCCCATGTTATGGATTTGAACAAAGACAAGTCAGATTTGAATAATATTTCTATTGTTAGAGAATTTTCCGATGTATTTCCTGAAGAACTTCTCGGTCTACCCCCGGAACGAGAAATTGAATTCTTTATTGACCTTGAACCCGGTACAAAGCCCATTTCTAAAACCCCATATCGAATGGCTCCTATTGAACTTCAGGAGTTAAAAGTCCAACTACAGGAGTTGTTGGACATCGGTTTTATTCGTCCTAGTACGTCTCCTTGGGGTGCTCCTGTTTTATTCGTAAAGAAGAAAGACGGGAGTATGCGACTTTGTATTGACTATCGAGAATTGAACCATGTCACCATCAAGAATAGGTATCCGCTACCTCGCATTGATGACCTGTTTGACCAGTTGCAAGGAGCACAATTCTTTTCAAAGATCGATCTTCGTTCTGGATATCATCAGCTGAAGATTAAAACTGAGGATATTCCAAAGACTGCCTTCAGAACTCGGTACGGGCATTATGAATTCTTAGTAATGTCTTTTGGATTGACTAATGCTCCTGCTGCCTTCATGGATATGATGAACCGTGTATTCAAAGAATATTTGGATCAGTTCGTTGTTGTCTTTATTGATGACATCCTCATCTATTCCAAAAGCCGTGAAGATCATGAGCGCCATTTGAAGCTGGTACTGCAAAGGCTTCGTGAAAACAAGCTATATGCCAAACTGAAGAAATGCGAGTTCTGGCTTGAGGAAGTAGCATTCCTTGGGCACGTGGTGTCAAAACATGGAGTATCTGTCGACCCGGCGAAGATTGAAGCCATACAAAGTTGGGAGCAACCGAAGTCGGTAACCGAAGTACGTAGCTTTCTGGGCTTAGCTGGTTATTATCGGAGATTTGTGGAAGGATTTTCTCGAATCGCTACTCCGTTAACTCAGCTGACTCGAAAAGATACAAAATTCGTATGGAGTGAGGAATGCGAGAAGAGTTTCCAAGAACTCAAGAGGAGACTCATTTCGGCACCTGTTTTGACAATACCATCTGGTTCGGATGGATTTGTTATCTACAGCGATGCTTCAGGCAAAGGGTTAGGATGTGTTCTCATGCAACATGGGAAAGTCATAGCCTATGCCTCACGACAACTCAAAGAATATGAGAGGAATTATCCTACTCATGATTTGGAGTTGGCAGCAGTCGTTTTTGCGTTGAAGATCTGGAGACACTACCTGTATGGGGAGAAAGTGGAGATCTATACAGATCATAAAAGCCTCAAATATTTCTTCACCCAAAAGGAACTCAACATGCGGCAACGACGTTGGCTTGAGCTGTTGAAAGATTACGATCATACCATCCAATACCATCCTGGAAAAGCAAACGTAGTAGCTGACGCATTGAGTAGAAGATCATATGCGGGTACGAGTGCAATGTTTTAACACAAAGGCCCATTTTGTATGACTTGCAAAGGATGGAGATAGAGATGAAGGCTCCAAGTACCCACATGATGATATCAAATATACGAGTAGAACCGACTTTAATCGATAAAGTTAAAGCTGCTCAAGCTACGGATATAGAGCTGATGCGTATGAAGAAGAAAGTGCAAGAAGGTGCTATTCCAGAAGCAAGAATCGATGAAGAAGGAATACTTCGAGTCAACTCCAGACTTTGTGTTCCTAACGATTTTGACTTGAAGCATAGAATAATGATGGAGGCACACAACACACCGTTTGCAATCCATCCTGGGAGTACCAAAATGTATCACGATCTTCGACATACATTTTGGTGGAGCAATATGAAAAGAGAGATCGCGGAGTTTATCTCGAGATGTTTAACTTGTCAACGTGTAAAAGCGGAGCATCAAGTACCAAAGGGTCCATTGCAACCACTTGAGATTCCGAAATGGAAGTGGGAACACATTACTATGGATTTTGTTACAGGTCTTCCCAAGGTTTCTCAAGGCATAGATGCGATTTGGGTTATTGTTGATAGATTAACCAAGTCCGCTCATTTCTTGCCGATACGTGAGACTTATTCCCTTGAACGTCTTGCTAGTATGTACGTGAACGAGATTGTGAGATTGCATGGCATGCCAGTATCCATAGTTTCGGATCGTGACCCAAGATTCACTTCACGATTTTGGGTTAGCTTGCAGAAAGCTATGGGCACGGATTTACGATTCAGTTCAGCATACCATCCTCAAACGGACGGACAATCAGAGAGGACTATTCAAACTCTTGAAGATCTATTAAGACTTTGTGTCTTAGATCTCAAAGGGAGTTGGGATAAGTACCTACCATTGGTGGAATTCTCCTACAACAACAGTTATCAGGCGAGCATAGGTATGGCTCCATTTGAGGCGTTGTATGGAAGAAAATGTCGTTCTCCAGTATGCTGGGACGAGGTGGGTGAAGCAACATTGTTGGGACCAGAATTGGTACGCATTACTACAGAGAAGATCCAAACGATTCGACAACGTATACAAACGGCACAGGATCGACAAAAGAGTTATGCGGATCTTCATCGGAAGGACGTGGAATTTAATATTGGGGATCATGTATTGTTACGTGTTGCACCATGGAAGGGAGTTACAAGATTTGGGAAGAGAGGAAAGCTCAATCCAAGATTTGTTGGTCCATTTGAGATTCTTGAGCGAATAGGAAATGTGGCATATAGACTCGCATTACCTCCAAGCATGTCTCGTGTTCATAATATTTTTCACATATCTATGCTTCGTAAATATGTTAAAGACCCGAACCACATTATTGAGTTAGAACCAGACGAGATAGCTGAAGATTTAACGTACGAGGAGGTACCTGTTAAGATCTTGGATAGGAAAGAGCATGTCCTACGCACGAAGGTTATACCACAAGTTAAGGTTTTGTGGAGAAACCATGCTATTGAAGAAATGACCTGGGAGTTGGAATCAGAAATGAAAGCGAGGTATCCTCACCTTTTTGAAACATCAGGTACGTACGTCAATTTCGAGGACGAAATTTCATAAGGAGGGGAGGTTGTAAGACCCCAACTTATTAATGAATAAAATCAAATTTTCTCTAAATATTATTGTGAATAATAAGGGGTTAATTTGATATAATACTTTGGTTATGGGTGAAATGTGCAAATTTTGCAAAATAAGCAAGTGGTTATAAAATATTTATTTTTGGTCGGTGAATATTCGGTTGGTCGTGGAATATTCTTGCTGTCGGGGAATATTCGTACGACGACGCAGCCTTGTGTGGGCCCCATAACGAAAACGATTGGATGAAGAAAACGACAAGTATAAGTTGTTTATAAATAACGGCGTAGTTGTTACCGTTAATACTGTTGGAATACCCGGTGGTTAAAATACAGTAGCACACGGTATTGCACCAATTATTGATTCTTACGTAAGAAGGCACTACTCAATAATTGTTACAGTAGTTATTATTCAATATTTTATTTTATTGATTCAATAATTGCTGCGTTGATATTTTATATTATTGTTGTTTCAATAATTGTTGCTGCACAGTATTTTCATTTATCAGATCAATAATTCATATTATTTGAATAATATTATTAGATAACATTATTGGCAATGTCTAGAAAGTTCTGTCTAAGGAGAGGTTTGGTCATCTAATTGCGCGCCAGTAAGGAGAAATCCTTATTGGAAAGCCCCCTCTTTCCTGGGAACGGCCTGGTTGTCATAAATGTGATTCTGTAATATTATTTGTGAATAATTAATTATTGATTCATATGATAAGGAAATATTTATTTTATGTGGATATAAATGAGGGATATATTTTTGTGGTTAAAAATGAAGGAGTTAATGTTGAGGTTTTTGTCAGTATTTTTGTCGGAATAGAGGTATTAAAAATCAGGGTTTTTGAGATAGTTTGCGGGGGTTATAATTTTTAATCCGACCGTTGGATCGTGGTAATTTTTGGATTTGTTATACATATATAAGTTGAGTATATGTCCACAAATTTTGAACCGTTAAAAATGAACGTATGATTTATTACGAATTTTACAAGATGACTGGTTCAGAAATTGTTGAATTTTCGGAGTTTATCATTTTGGTGGAAAATTCTAGAATTGGTGGGCCCCACTTGTGGTTGGTGAAGAAATGTGCTGAATTATATTTCAAATGTGGTGGGTGGGAATAGTAGCAGGTAAAGCCATCAGGTTGCAGGTCAAACCTACCAAAATTTTCCTATAAATAGAAGGCTAAGTTAGAATTGAAAATCACACCAGAAACAAGTTTTCTCTCTTTCTCTCTCTAGATTATTGAGTGTATTTTGTGAGTATTTAGATACTTTGAGAGTTTCTATTCATCAGAGCAAGTTTCTTTCAGCCTTATACCGGTATTCCGACCAGAAGTACTGATATTTTGAGGTAAGGGATATTATTTTCTTCTTAAATGATATTATTTTCTTCAATATCATTATGCTGAAATATTGATACGAGTTTTTATCAAATTTGGAACTTTTTGTGTCGGGGTTACTATTCACGTATACGGTACTATTCACGTATACGACACTATTCACGAATACGGCACTATTCACCGAAAAATAAAATTTTTCCTTTTTGTCCAAGATGTCTATTATGGTTACTATCTTTGATTGTATCCATGTTTTGATCTTTATTTTTGAATTCTGCTTCACAATTGATTATTATGAAGTATTATTGATCTTGGATAAACTGTTATACGAATCCCTACTATTTGTCCTTCTGTCTCATTGGATTCGTTCTCTTTAAGATATTTTTCATCATCCTCAGTCCTAAATGATGATATTACTGAATATCTTTGGCCTGTAGTGCAAAGATGTATAATTACTTGATGAATATCTTTGGCCTGTAGTGCAAAGATGAACAGGTGTTGAGATGAACATGACCGACTGATGATACAAATGAATATCTTTGGCCTGTAGTGCAAAGATAAATATTTGGTTAAAGATGATTATTAATTGATGTTACAGGGATAAAATATTGATGATGGACTTTTAAATCTTAGAAGATAGTAGAATTCTTTCTCTACTTGACTCTTCTAATGGTTTGCTGTTTCCGCTGCAGTTGTTGATCTAAAACTTGTTGTCGATTATATTTTATCAGATTTTTCCCTGTTGAAGACTAACGATAATTTGTTGTATATTATCTTGGTCATAATATTCTTTACTG
This sequence comes from Panax notoginseng, assembly GCA_016801055.1. NCBI lineage: Eukaryota > Viridiplantae > Streptophyta > Magnoliopsida > Apiales > Araliaceae > Panax > Panax notoginseng. The sequence continues at coordinate 104,571,250 of CM029015.1, forward strand.
GGCTAGTTGAGCTCACCCTTTTCCTTTTTGTTCTATTTTTCTTCTCAGGAGGTGAGAACATAACAGGATCTAGTCGGGGTATGGAGTAATGGTTCTAGAAAGATGTATTAGCAGTCCTCACTATTTCTGTAAAATAGTGTTTGAATAATTGTAATGAGGATTTATTTGAGTGTGGATATTGTCTAGAAGACAATATTTGTATTTAAACTCACAGTATGTGTTGTCGTATTTTGCACGACAATTGTATTATTGAAGTTGTAGTTTGCTTTCTGTACCATGTATTTGGTGACTCAGAATGGGTGTTGTATACCTATTCTGGGGGCGTCACACTCTACTCACCACTTACCCTTTTGAACCTTTTCAAACCAATGCCTAAACTACGAAAGACCTGATCTCCTCTTCAATAGGAGTACGTAGGCAGCCATCAATGCCTAAACTTTGTGTGATTGAACAGTGTCATATATTAAGTGAAAACATATTTTGTTTCAGGACTCTGAACTTGGATGCGCCTTGCTGATAAGGTGCCTTTTCTCCACAAGGACTGTAACTTTGATGTAAAGTTGGACTCAGACTTAATGGAAATACAAGTGGACTATGAGATACCTCAAAAGATCAAAGAATTGGTCGAAGACAAACCCAAGCGAAATCTTGATCAAACCACCCCTTTTAAACCACGGAGCCTTAGGAAACCCCAAACAAATCCAGATTGGTACGGACCTCACTCTGAACCAAAGGAATGACATGGTTACTACATGACCCTATTCCAGGATGTGTTTGCATGGTCTCACGAAGACATGGTCGGTTTATCCACGGACATTGTCATTCATCGCTTTCCCATCAAAGGGGGATTTAAGCCAGTCAGGCAGAAGCTCAGGCGATTAAAACCTGAGTGGAGTTAAAAGTTAAAGAAGAAATTGTGAAACAATTTCAAGCCAGCATCATCACGGTGTCAACATACCTTGAATGGGGATCCAACATAGTCCCTGTGCCGAAACCCGGAGGAGATGTGCGATTTTGCGTGGATTACAGTGATCTGAACAAAGTTTGTCTCAAAGAATGCTTCCCATGCCATTCATCCACATACTCATTGACAATACAGCTCAATACGACATGTACTCCTTTGTTGCTTGCTTCGCGGGGTACCATTAAATTATGGTTGCTGAAGATGATCGTGAGGAAATTTCATCATGCCTTCGAGAATCTTTTGCTACAGACGATTGTCATTCGGCCTCATCAATGCCGGAGCTACCTATCAGTGAGCCATAAGACTCTTTTCCACGATCTAATGCATAAAAAAACAAAAAAAAACAAAAAAACAAAAGACAAAAGAAAAAAAAATAAAAGAAAAAAGAAAAAGAAAAAGCTCTTCAACAGGTTCTACAGTTGCTGCCTTACCATCGACAAGTTCTACAGATGGCTTCAGAGTTTGAAGAAATCTTCTTTCTGCACATTCCTCGTAATAGGAATGATTTTGCAGACGCATTAGCAACTTTGGCCTCCTTGATCCACATAGCTGACAAGGAACACTTGCCAAGCGTCACAATTGCCCTGCACAAGGCACCAGCCTATGGGAACTACGTTGGAGAAGTATCGGATGAGTTACCTCCCATCCAGCACCCTTGGTATCAACACATCAAGAAGTACTTACGAGATGGATCTACACCCGCTGAGGCGAGCCCGACTGAGAAAAGGCAGATCCATTAACTTGCTATAAAATTCTATTTGAGCGAACATGCACTCTACAAAGGAGATGCAATACAAGGTATCCTCAGATGTTTGGACGAGGACCAAGCTCAGAGGCTATGGATGAAATCCATGGAAAAGTATGTGGCCCACATATGAGCGACCCTCTACTTGTAAAGAAGATCCTACAACAGAAAAGTCTGACTACGGTAGTTCAAACAACACAACTTGGTTTTGAAAAAAATCGTTGACAACCAAGCTCAGTCTAAAGGAAAATTCTCCCCGAACAGAGAAGACCTGTTTATTGTCAAGGAGGCATTGACAGGAGGCACTTTCAGATTACAGGAAATAGACGGCGATGAATTTCCGCAACTCATCAATTCAAACACCGTGAAATGGTACTATGTCTGAGGTTACCATCAAGCGAACATCTTGGTTTTGGATCATCAGATCATCAGTCATTCCGGTTCTTTAACCCTTCACTACATACAACCCTTTTTCACACCCATTTGCCCCATCAGGGACAAACACTTTCTAACCAGCAGCCTAGTTTTCGGATCACTCTATCCGTTCCTCAATTTGGTTTTGAACACTTACTTAACTTCGGTTATCCCATCAGGGATAAGACTTTTCACACATGCGGTTTATCCTATCCATGGGATTAAACTTTTCACCTGTAATCCGCCTTATATAGGGGCGAACTACGTCAACCTGATCTCCCCAATACACGGGAGTACGTAGGCAGCCATGTTATATGGTCCGGTCTCACCACAGAAAAACAAAAACAAATATACTCCTATCGATAAACACATACAGAAACAAGTCCCAAGACACCAAAGATGGTAGGGAATACACACAGATCGACGATCCATTCTGAAAATCCTGAGACATCTCACTGTCCATCCATCAAGGAGGAGTTCCGAATACATCCAGATCACAAAGTCCTGGAGAAACAAGCGAATATCAAGCAAGTGGCAAGGCACAACTAAAAGGGAAGTGAATCAACATATATTTCCTTGCCATATATAATGTTGTTTGATATATACAATGTGTACTGTACATGACAAAATGGCTAAGCTAGTCTGTGCAGGAAAATACAAGCCCATCTACAATCAGTGTATGTGCGGGCTATCAAGTCAAACATGGATTCCCTCTCATAAGAAGGAGGTAACGATGTAATCTCCTACCAAAGGGTCTCTACACGAGCCAACAAATCCACCGCCAACTACATGCGACATTTCGGGTAGATATAGCGCTATCCCACTCAACAATCACTACATCTATGGATGATCTGGCCTCATCCCACTCAAGAACAGCGGTATCCCTATGAGTTAGAGCATCATCTCTCTCAACTAGAGCGACATCTCTACCATAAAGAGCTATCAACATTAAAGCCCACATTCTCTACCTATTCACCATATGGTATAGAGGTAAAAGCTTCTTGCGATCTCAACATCTTATCAACCCATCTGTCAAAGCAACTACCCCAGACAACAAGCCAGGCTGGGGCAATTTCAAAATTGGCGACAACCGAATATTGGATCCCTAACGACAAGATTGGGGGCAATCTCGGAAGTAGCGACAACTCAACACTGGGGCATTTATCAACCATCCTAAAGTGGAAAATGCACCAGTCAGCGCCATCATCATCATGGTTCATCATCATCTCAATGGCGATTCAAATATTATTCAATCGCGACTTGGTCAAAAAGAGAGTTTCTCGTATGAATCCCTGGTAACAACATGCGGAAGGACTGGGGAATTTTGCGATTCCAAGGAATGGAAGAAGTTTAGGGCGAGATAAAGCCTCTCATCAAAAGAAGGGGAGCATTCTTAAGAAAGAAGGTCAACGACGAAAGGCCTAGCGAATGAAATCTACACCATCAACATGCGTTAAGTCCTCATCAGTTGAGGCCTCTACACCGAAGTTCCAATCTAGATGGAGAAATAGCGAGCTGCACCTTCCAGGAATTTCAGCGGCATTTAAGTCATTAGTTCAGCCGGGTTGCGAATCAAACGCTCAAGGAAATGGGGCACCTTCCCCCAACAGCAAAAGGAAATTCCAATCACCCCAAAAAGGGTGAGCGTAACATCAAGCGAAATCTAATGAAGTAATCTGTGGAATATTACTTCAGCGAAGGTATCAGAAGATCTGGTATTCTAAACCATTGGCATCCAGAGCAACATCAAGACAGTTCAGCGATAAAAGCCTCGTATACCACCGTTCGAGTGGGAACCGATAAAGTTTGGCCAGCAGCAGGATAGGCACCGTTGCAACTACCAGCGAATACATTGGGAGGGTCTGGTGATTTTCAGAACGTCATCCCCATCAGAGATGTGGAAAACATCTCCACTTATCTTCATTAAACAAGCATCAGCGATTAAATGCCAAACCATTAGAGTTAACACCAACATATGCATCAGCGATGATCGGTAAAGGTAAAGCGATTACCGAATACATTTTAACATTCATCATAACATTCATTACATTGCGATTTGTGATTTTGCGATATGCGATTTGCGATATGCGATATGCGATGTGACATGCGAAATGCGATGTGCGAATTGCGATGTGCGATTTGGCCAAATGCGAAGTGCGAAAAGTGAAGTGCGATATGCGATGTGCGATTTACGAACTGCGATTTGCGAAAACATTTTCACGTTCATCATAAACATTCACTACATTGTGATTTGCATCATTAAAAATACCTTGTCATGTTTCAAGTGTCTACTAATCTTTATCATGTCCATTCCATTACATTGCATGAACATGATAAAGAGGGGCATCTGTAGACACTCGAAATTTCATTTTCCTGTTACTAAATATGTAGGAGGATAAAAGTGACTTTTTCACACTCCAGAGATAACCCTGGAGGACCACAACATCAATTCCAACCCTGAAGATAGCCACAAGAGATCCAGTTCTCAACCCCGAAGATAACCCCGAGAAATCAAGTTCCAAACCCGGAGATAACCCAGGGAAAGTCAGTTTTAACCCCGGAGATAGCCCCGGGGGATCAAGATCAAAGCCTGGAGATAGCCCCAGGAGGTTAAACCAACCTCAGAGATGACCCTGAGGATAGTCAAAGTCAACAGCAAGCCAACCTCAGAGATAATCCTGAGAAAAGACTGCTACAACTACGTAAAAACCGGAGATAACCCCAGGAGGGGCAAAATGGTCATTTTGCCAACTCAACTTCACTTCAAATCAAATACACTCATGTCAACTCAAAATACTTCAAAGGAAGTCCCACAAGAACCATATCTTAACTTCCAAGCGCAAACTACGTAAAATGACTCAACGGACTGCCTGACGAACACCCGGGAATGCCATTTTGGTCATGGAACCATATTCCTGGAATCAAAAAAGGTCAAATCATATGTCATTGTGTAGCTCTCGGAAAGAGCTTTCCAGAATGATATGGCACGCTTCCAACGGACTCCCGAATTGAAAGTTATGAGCGACCGAGTGAACAGCGCGTACGTACTTCGACACGGCGGGACCCACACTGCCCGGGGCACCCCCGGGCAGCCTCTGGTACACCTGCGGCCCAGCAGCAGGTACACCTGCGGCTCTAACCTCTATAAATAGAGGGCTTGGGGTGGCCATTTTGTAAGAGAAACCGACGGGGAAACCCTGCACGATTCACTCCGCACTCGACCCATACAGTGTAATTTCCCACTTTAAACACATGTGAGCTCATATATAGCCACTTTTATACCCACAAAAGTCAGTGTTTATCCACTCTAAAGATATAGAAGCCTTTTTTAGCAGTCACCTGTAAGCCTTCTCACACACTTTAGAGTCTCTCTCTTCATCTTTGCACACACCCTTCTACACGTTGAGAGTCGTGTTGCTTGCTTGTGCTCGGACTTTGGTCCGTGATTTCATTCCAGTCTGTATATATATATATATATATATATATATATATATATATATATATGAACTGTGTGTCGAACTTTGTTCGATGAGCCGAGACTTTGGACTGGAGCGTTTAATGTTTTAATATATATATATATATATATATATATATATTATATATATATATTATATTAACTGTGTGTCGAGCTTTGTTCGATGAGCCTAAACTTTGGTTTGGTGCATTTACTCGCTTTTATATATATATATATATATACTTATATATATGAACTGTGGTCGGACTCTGTTCGATGAGCCTAGATTTTATATCTGGTGCGTTTATTCGCTTTTATATATATATATATATATATATATATATATATATATATATATATATATATATATATATATATATATTAACTGTGTGTCAGACTTTGTTCGATGAGCCTAAACTTCGGTTTGGTGCGTTTAATTGCTTTCTTATATATATACTTATATATATGAACTGCTATCGAACTCTGTTCGGTGAGCCTGGATTTTACATCCAGTTCATTTACTCGCTTTTATATATATATATATACTTATATATATGAACTGTGGTCGAACTCCGTTCGATTAGCCTGGATTTCACATCCGGTGCGTTTAATGCTTTTATATATATATATATATATATATATATATATATATATATATTCGTCCTGCCTGGAGTTTTCTTCGTGGCAGTTGATCGCTTTGTACAGCTTTATCTATGTTTTGTCCCGCCTGGAGTTTCCTCCGTGGCGGTTGATAGCTTTTAACAGCTTTATTTACATTTCTGGTCCCCCATGGAGCTACTTCGTGGTTGGTGATCATGTCTGTATATATATATTTACAGCTTTTATATATATAACTGCTTACTGATTTTATACAAATTGCGGTATCATGTGAGCCTAGGAATCATGTGATCACAGATTCATCCCATTGGATCTAGATTCGGTTCCCGTGATGGACATTTTCAGTTGTAAGCAGCTTGTAAATTATTCTGCGGTGTCTGAATTTCCTCAAATAGTTTCCATACCCATGAGGAAGTCGGCATTATTTTGTAAATTATTTTTGTACGGATGCTTCGCATCTGTCAAATAAAATCAACCAAGCCGCACATTTAATAAAATGAGAGTGTAAAAGGCCTCAATTACTATTGAGAATCAGGGTTTGAAAAACCTCTTTTATAAAACATCACTATCATATCTTGCTTAAAACTGAATTTTTACATAAATTTAAACCATGTGTATATAGGTGCGAACGAGGCCTCGCACTACTTCCAAATAAATAGCACATTGACCCACACACACACACACACACACACACACACTCAGATAATGGTTTCTTGAAAAGAGGCGGTCACCGTGGTAACACGGATGTCGGGGGGTGCCTAACACCTTCCCTCCGCATAATCAAGTCCCCGGACCCTAATTGAATCTCGGTTTCACCGACCCGTTTAGCAGTGTCACATCACTGGGTCAATGTGCAAACCTTTTCTCTGTTGTGTTGGTACAACCATTTAAAAAACCAACTGGCGACTCTTATAGTCCAATCGTCGACATTATACATGTCAGACCTTTTTCACTTTTTTTTTTACACAAATCTCACATAAAAATGAGAACACCAAAGAACAAGTAACGGAAAGGGACATCAAAAAATCCCGACGTCGACAAGTGACAAGCCTTTTCGTAAAGTAGTTGATATGGTGACATCCCGATCGGTGTTTTATACACAGTCCGATATGCCCATAATGCATCATCCAACCAGAGCTACCAATCCTTACGATTTGGGTTCACCACTTTTTCCAAGATTTTCTTGACTTCCCTATTTGACACCTCAGCCTGCCCATTGGTTTGGGGATGATAAGCCGTAGCTACCTTGTGGTTGACCCCATACCTTACCAATAAAGATGTAAATGATTTGTTGCAAAAGTGACTACCTTTGTCGCTTATAATTGCTCTAGGCGTGCCAAACCTCGTGAAAATGTTCTTCTATAGGAATTTAAGAACAACCTTGGCATCATTAGATGGGAGTGTTGCCGCTTCAACCCACTTTGATATGTAATCCACTGCGAGTAGAATGTACTGATTGTTAAGTGACGAAGGGAATGGCCCCATGAAATCGATGCCCCATACATCGAAAATTTTAACTTCAAGAATTGTTTGTAGAGGCATCCCATTCCTTTTCGAGATGTTGCTCACCCTTTGACATTTATCACATGTTTTGACAAACTGGTGGGCGTCCTTGAATAGTATAGGCCAATAGAACCCAGATTATAGCACCTTTGCTGCTGTCCTTTCACTACCATAATGACTGCCATATGCAGATGAGTGACACTCGTGAAGTATGTTCTTCACTTCACTGTAGGGCACACACATTCTAATCATTTTGTCAGCGCACTGCTTAAATAAATAAGGTTCGTCCCACATGTACCATTTTACATCATGAAGAAACTTCTTTTTCTATTATCTTGTGAGATCAGGTGGAAGAACATTGCTCACAAGATAATTCGCATAATCTGCATACTATGGAAATTCTGCATTTATCCCAAACATTTGCTCATCACAGAATGATTTGTTAATTTCACACTTGTCCTCCTTCAATTTCCCTTGGTTTCCCAGCCTAGACAAGTGATCGACTACTTGATTCTCTGTCCCCTTTCTATCCTTTATTTCTAAATCAAACTCTTGAAGCAGGAGAATCCATCGGATAAGGCGTGGCTTAGCATCTTTTTTCGCAATTAAGTACCGAATAGCCGAATGGTCCGTGTAGACTATCACCTTAGTCCCGATCAAGTATGACTAGAATTTGTCAAACGCATACACCACTGTAAGCAATTCCTTTTTCGTAGTTGTATAGTTCATTTGAGTCTCCGTGAGCATTTTGCTAGCATAATATATGGCATGAAACACCTTATCTCGGTGTTGACCCAAAACTGCCCAACCGCATAGTCGCTTACATCACACATCAGCTCGAAAGGCATATTGCAATTCGGTGCGACGATCACGGGGACTGTAGTCAATTTCTTCTTCAATAACTCAAAAGCTGACTTACAATTGTCGTCAGGGCTGTAGTCAACTTCTTCTTCAACAACTCAAAAGCTGACTTACAATTGTCGTCAAAACTGAAAACTGCATCCTTCTCGAAAAGACTGCATAAAGGTTTTGCAATTTTAGAGAAGTCCTTTATGAATCTCCGGTAGAACCCAACATGTCCCAGAAAACTTCTAATACCCTTAACTGAGCTTGGTGGGGCAGTTTCTCGATTGTTTCCAGCTTCGCTTTGTCAACCTCCAATCCTTGAGTCGATACCTTGTGGCCCAAAATTATGCCCTCCTCAACCTTGAAGTGGCATTTTTCCTAATTAAGTACGAGGTTCATATCCTTGCATCGCTGTAACACCATTACCAAATTCCCTAGGCAAGTATCAAAGTTGTCCCCATAGACAGAAAAGTTGTCCATGAAGACTTTAACATTTTTCTCCACCATGTTTGAGAAAATGGCCATCATACACCGTTGGAAAGTCACAGGTGCATTGCATAACCCGAATGACATTCTCCTGAATGCGAATGTGCCGTATGGGCACGTAAATGTAGTCTTCTCATGATCCTCAGGAGCGATGATGATCTGGTTATTGCCCGAGTATCCATCCAATTAACAGTAGTACTCATGTCCCGCCAATTTTTCCAACATTTGATTGATAAAGGGCAACAAAAAATGATCTGTTCGGGTTGCGTTATTCAACTTCCTATAATCCATGCAAACCCTCCAATTTGTCACTATTCTTGTCGGTATTAACTCGTTATCCTCATTCTATACCACAGTCATTCCTCCTTTTTTCGGCACACACTGGACCGGACTAACCCACTTACTGTCGAAAATCGGGTATATGATACCGACATCCAATAATTTCAAAATTTCCTTATTCACAACTTCCTTCATAATGGGGTTAAGTCGACGTTGTTGCTCCACCGTCGGTTTTGCATTATCTTTCATCAGAATCTTGTGCATACAAAACGAAGGGCTGATTCCCTTTATATCAGCTATTGTCCATCTGATCGCTGCTTTATGTTCCCTAAGCATCCTCAGTAATTTTTCTTCCTGTAAATCGTTAAGTACAGCAGAAATAATAATAGGTAAGAAATTTGAATTGCCTAAATACGCATACCTGAGGTGTTTAGGGAGTGGCTTAAGTTCCAAAGTTGGTGGCTCCTCCAATGGCTATTTTAATTTTTCTGTGGTTGTCACCTCCGTGTGCAAAGGTTCAAATGGTGCTCTGAATCGGCTAACGCATGGCAACGAATCTAACATCTGTAGTTAGTCCACAAATTCCAGGTCGTCGAACTCTTCATCCCCCAATAAAGTTATTTCTAATGGATCGTTGACTAAACTCTTGCCCATATCTTCACTGATAATCTGCTCATTTATATCCATCCTGAAATATTCTTCCACATCCGTAGGGAATTTCATGACCTTAAACACGTTAAATTTGATTTCTTGATCTTGGACCCTCATAGTAAGTTCACCCTTTTGTACATCGATGAGTGTCCTTCCCGTAGCCAAGAAAGGTCTCCCTAGGATAATCGGGATGTTCTTGTCCTCCTCAAAATCCAGAATAATAAAGTCCGCGAGGAAGATAAACTTATCCACTTTAACTAATATGTCTTCTACTATGCCTCTCTAATATGTGACTGACCTATCCGCTAACTGTAGTGAAATATTCGTAGGCTTTGGCGTGGGCAAACCCAATTCTATGTATACTGACTGTGGCATAAGGTTCACACTCGCACCCAAATCACATAAACACTTATTAAATGACATGTTCCCGATTGTGCACGGAATAGTGAAACTCCCCGGATCAATCAACTTCAGTGGCAACTTTCACTGTAAAATTGCACTACACTCCTCTGTTAATGCCACTGTTTTGAAGTCATCCAATTTCTTTTTCCTGGACAGAATCCCTTTCATGAACTTCGCATAACTTGACATCTGCTCTAGGGCTTCTTCAAACGGGATGTTAATCTGAAGTTTCTTAAAAACTTCCAAAAACTTTGCAAACTGTTTATCTAATTTCTGTTTTTGGACCCTCTGGTTAAACGATGGTGGAGGATATACAACTGGCTTGTCATCTAACTTTGTTTTCTCACTTTGCTTATCCTCACCCTTGTTTCCTTCAACCACTTTACTGTCATCAACTTTTTCATCCGATGTCGCTGAATTTTTTGCATCTTTACCAACGAGATGTTTTCCACTCCTCAACGTAATTGCCTGACACTGTTTGTGGTTTCCCTTCAGATTTCTCTCGATATCACTCGGTAGAGTCCCTTGTGGCTTGTTATTTAAAGCTAAGGCAATTTGCCCCATCTGATTTTCCAAATTCTTGATGGCTATTGCTTGATTTTTCATCGTTGCCCCATTGTTTGTTATGTACTTCAACAACAACTCCTCTAAATTTAATTTTCTTTCCTGATGTTGAGCCGGTCGTTGGTTAATCTGAAAACCAGGGGATATGATGGTCGTGGAGCTTGGTGTTGCCGATTATTACTCCATGAGAAATTTGGGTGATTCCTATTCCCTTGGTTATAATTATTCTGGTACAAAATCTGTGGAATCCTGTTGTAGCTACCCATAAATTGCACGGACGCTGGGTTGATTGCGCATTGATCTGTAGGATGCTCGCCCGCGCACAATTCACATACGACTGCAACCTGTTGTACCTGTGTCTGTGCCTGTGTCCCCGACATAGCATCCAACTTCTTAGACAGTGCTGAAATTTGTGCTTGTATTGCTGTTACCCCATCTACTTCTAACACTCCAGCTGCCTTTGCTTGTGTCATTCTTGCTGTGGGCCACTGATAGTTGTTAGCTGCCATTGTCTCTATGACGTCCCAAATTCTGACCTCCACTTGGTCACCCAAATTTGGTTCGTCGCGTTCTCATGGAATCACCATAATAACTAAAATTTCTCATTCACAACGAAAGATCTAATTTAGAATAATATATAATAATTTATTATAATTATTCCTCCAAGTCTCGCAACCTACAGTACTTAATAGATTACATAATAGCATCGAATAAAGACCTATTACATAATCCTACTTAAGTTTAAACATAATACAACAATAATAATCTTAAACATAAAAGGGGTAAGCTAGTCGGTAGCCTTGCCCTTACCCTTGCCCTTGTTTGCTCCAGAGACAACTCCATGTTCTTCCTTAACTGAAAGGTTTTAAATAAGCAAGGATGAGCACAAATTGCCCAGCAAGTAATATACAAACAAGGGTGCAGGATATAGTATTACAAGGTTTGAAATATCGAAGTATCATCTCAAAGATAGTTCAGAGTTTTAGAATAATATCATGAGTAATGAATATCAATAATTCTTGTAATAAGAACGATAATTCAATATAAATCAACTGATATATATGAATTCAACGACTATCAAGGTATCCGACTGGATAAATGATTTATACTGAGCAGCCACTAAGGACTATTGAACATCTACTAGAATTACCAATATTAAACTGATAACCCAAAAGAATTAAGTAATGTAGAGGATCAGTCTACAATACTCCACGTTATGCATAACACCACAGTAATAATATACTCATGTGTTGGAGTTTCCAACAACATACAATCCCCTTACCATAATGGTTGTTCAACTCAGTTTTCAAGATTTTCGCACCAATCAAATGGTTTTGGACAGTTTTATAAACATGCATATAGTCTAGCCGAATCAAACGGCATCGACTCTTTCATAATATTCAAGAACAATACCAAGTTCATTATGAATAATAGTTTTCACAAGGGTTTAAGCATAATGGTTCATTTAAACGAGAAAGCAATATAACATGTATTCAAAGAGATAAGCTTATGGTATTCGTCGAATAAAGAATGCAAAGATACTTACACAATAAGATAGGTTTAGAAACTTGCCTTACGCGTAGTTTATCCTCGTCTAAGAATTCAACACTTTCGAATCCTATTTATAACTTATTATATGTTCAAGATGTTCATTAGCTAACATAGTCTTTAATCAAGCTTGTCATGACATAAGTATGCACGTATGATACAAAATCAGTTTATAAGTCTTCACAAATACAATGACGTCTTAATTTCTTGAAGATATTCTTTGGACTTAACATCCGGAAGTTATGATCAACACTTGACCCTATCACTTAGCATGCTTCTTAACACATTAACTAGCACATTAGTCATATAAGATAAGTTAAAGTAATCATGTAGGCATGCTTCAAACATCAGACCAAAAATAGAACTCAGTTGTGACTGCTGCACGGCGCAGCTGCGCCCTGTCTAGGCCTAAGGACAGCGCAGCTGAGCTGTTGCCTTGCAATTTTTGTCCCACTTTAACATACCATTTACACCAATAGTCTATCATACATGCATGCTGGAAGCTTTACTTTACCATTTTGAGTTCATTATAAGTTTGAACTTATATCTTACATGGCATTCTAGCAAAACATTATCAAGTGGTTATCATGACTCGTTACTTGGCTATATACCCATATAGAGATTTCAATTTCTGTTAATGCATATACTTGTAGCATTTATGTTGTTTGTTCATAGTTATTATTGTTTAAAGCTTGAAATCATGCTTTAAACTTATGTTTATTTGAAATCATCATGTTCCATACATATAAATCATACTTAGAGATATTATAGACATAACAAGGCATCATATCTCATTAGCATCTAGATATTCATGTGATGCAACTAGATTTCAAAAATATGTTCAAGTTTGCTCTTGAAACCATTTTAAGCTTGAACTATGAAATCCAACACACACAATACAACTTTAAAACTCTAAGCATAGGCAGTCAAGTTAGGTTAACATGCTTGCAAAGTTAGAACATACATGGCATACATACATATCAAGTCCGTTCTAAGTTCAAATTTCATTCCATGTTACACACTTTCTTTAATCATGCTAAGCTAGTCTACATACTCACATTAGGTTCATATAGCTGTATATACTCCTAAAACATGCTTGCATACTAGTACATGGCATAGCACTATATCAGACTACAAAATAGAAATTAAAACTAATTTCAGCAACCGGCGCAGCTGTGCCGTGCCTGGTTCAGGCGTAGAAGCAGTCTGCTTCGGCAAAACTCCAGCCAACCTCAAAAATTACTCATGATTTCATTCCTAAATACTCATATATCAATTGCAACCTGCTTATATGAGCATATAACAACTATATGGACATTACCCAACCTTTTTAATATACAATTTCATGAATTCAAGAATTTGAAATTTTAAGACTAAAACTCCATTTTTACAGAGAATTAAAATGGCAACAAGGAAAAAGGAGTTATACCTCTGTAATGTGCTAAAAAACTTACTCCAAATAAACTTCTAAGCTCTATATTACTTGTATGCTCTTAATAATCCACTAAGAAATTCTCAGACAACCTCAAACAACACCCACTGATAAACATGGCTGCTATTTATAGAGGAAATATGAACTGGACATTGTTATTGCACTAAAGTTGATTTCATGGTGTAATGGGAAGAAATAATGGTTTTTGAAGAGTTGCTCAACAACTCCAGATCAGCCACATTGCTAGCAATGAGTTCCTATTCCATAGCCTTTTTGGAGAATACGTGATTTAGCTTGGCTACTATTCATGTACTTGGTGACTTTCATTTTGGGACAAAAGCAATCTCAGCAACACTTAGCTCCCTCCCATTTAGTTACTTAGTTATCCAAAAATGGTTTTAATGTCCAAGTGTTACCATATTAGGAGAAATTAGGGATTAATTATACACTCACATCATATGGTTCATGTACATTAAATATACACAATAAAATAATGCAGTCAGATATTATTATTCGGGTAGTTCCATAATTATCTCTGCCACTCATATAACATATTATAACCTTATTATATTAATAACTTATTTATTTATGTTAAATAAATAATTTATTCATTCCCTTGATTAATTACCACTTAATATATTATAGTTTCATATAACTTAGTATATAGTCACACAATGTCACACTACACTATATAGTATAGTTGTATTAGTGCTCATATGCACATAACTGTCAATATAATATTATTATATTACTAACTTACTTATTTATGTTAAATAAATAAATCATGCACTTCCTAAATTAATTAACACCAATATTAATTAATCAAACCATTGATTAATGTAATTATGGATTTCCATAATCATCAATTATCTATATAACTCTTGTTATTTTTATAGATATATTGCAAATAATAATCGTATATTACGAGTTAATTACCAAATAATCCATATTCCATCACAATTAATTAATATTAATTAATGGATTAACAATTCCGTTATCGGACATAACATACTCTAATTCATGATTTATCAATGTCACACATATGACATAATTGTTCCATTTAATTCCCAAAGTAGAAGAATTAATTTTTCTCTAACTGACTGCTGGCGCAGCTGCGCCAGTTTGTACTGCTGGGACGGCGCAGCTGCGCCGTGCCCTGACAGTGCCAAGACTGGTGCAGCTTCTGCCTTTGCCAGTTTTCAACGCTAACTCATTTTATACGACATGAAATGATGTCCACAAAAGTATTACTACAAGTCCACGAGCGTATTAATTACTTATACGAAATCACATGATCGACACAATTAATCTTCCTAATTCCCGTTTTAAATCACTTAATGAATTTTCTCGTTTCGCATTATGCCACACAAGGCATTTCACACTTCTCATTACCAATTCACATTACACATTGATCTAATACGAATCAATTGTATTAACCAACTCATAAAACAATAACAATTATTTTCACATAATAGTATTTCTATTAATATATTCATTTTATAATACGCAAAAATTCTCAGGTATTACAGTCTCAATCAAATTGTAGGCCTCCTCATATCTCTTAGCCATGAACGCTCAACCCGACGCTGCATCAATACTAGTCCTGAGATTTCCATGTAGTTCGTTATAAAAGGTATTCATTTGTAGCCTCTTGGGTAATCCATGATGCAGGCACTTCCTGAGCAATTCTTTGTATCTCTCCCATGCCTCATATAACGACTCCCCATGTTGCTGCTCAAACATTGTTATCTCATTCCTCATTTTTGCAGCTTTCGCCGGTGGGAAAAATTTGGCAAGGAATTTCTAGGCTAAGTCTTCCCACGTAGTTATCGATCCCGGCGGTAGAGAGTGTAACCAACTCTTCGCCTTGTCCCGTAAGGTGAATGGGAACAAGCGAAGTCTCACCGCATCATCTGACACCCCATTATACCTAAAGGGGTCGCATATCTCCGGAAAGCTAACTAGATGTTTATTTGGATCGTCATTAGCCAATCCCCCACACTGAACTGAATTCTGGATCATCTGAATTGTCCCAGGCTTGATTTCGAACGTATTTGAAGCAATAGCGGGCCTGGTGGTGCTCGACTGCAGTTCAGTCACCTTGGGTGTGGCGAAGTCCCTTAACACTTTCTGATCTTCTGCTGCCACTGCCTCTTCGTTCTCAGAATTTTCAAAATCTTGCCCCGTTTCCTTGATCCACTTACTTAACCTCTGGAACCGTTTCTCAATGTCGTCCACCTCTGGAACCGTTTCTCAATGTCGTCCTCAAAAGGCAACAAGTCTGGATTTTTGGATCGAGTTTGCATAAACCACTTCAAAAACCTGAAATAAGAGGAACAAAACGAAAATAAAAATTGTTTAAGTAAAACTGGACTAATTAAACTGATATTGTAAAAAAATTAATATCTATACTAAATTGTCCTCGGCAACGACGCCAAAAACTTATTGGGTAAAATCAATATACGCACAAAACGCAAGTATACGTGGTCAACATATAATAAAGTGACGAGTAGAGTATCGTTCCCACAGAGACAAATTAGCAAGAATTCAACCTCACAATTATCAATTTCCTATTAATCCTAATTTTATTAAACTATTCAACTCTATTATTAAAATTATAGAAACTAAATTAAGCAACAAATAAACTACCACAAAACAACCACAAATATCAAAATCTGGAATTTTAAACAATTAATGGAGAATTAGACTTATGATTTCACCCTAATCTTCACTCTGATTTCCACACCTTTATTCCAATTCAACTCACTATCTCAGTTCATTAATCAAGAACACAAATGTAGTACTAGCCACCTCTCGATGCACTAAAACCCTATTAACTTAAATCCACAATTTAGATAGAAACAAGTTAAACACCTTAATCAACTAACTCACTATATCTCTATGTGAATTAAAATTAAATAAGATTTAAGATTAAGTTCTCTATCCGATCACATGCGATGTCAAGCATATCTCTACCTTAACATTAATCAAGATTCTGTTATTCACAAAATTCATGAACTCACGCTATATTAACTAAGTCTAGATTCGAATATCCTCTCTTGATTTCATACAAATCCACAAAGAATTATTGATCAGGTAATTCATAAATTCACGCTCAAATTAATATAGATAAACCGGAAAATAGCTTATTGAAATGGAAATAAAAGTTTACAAAATCATCGTTTCACTTAGGATCCACCATAAGCCTAAAAAGTGAATTAGTTCATAATGAATGAAATAAAAACTGAATAATCTAAAGGAAACATCCTATCAATTACAAATATAGAACTAAGATGAAGAATAGTGCAAGACACCCTTCACGTAGACTTAATCTGCAATCGTCTTGGAAATCAATTCAAAAATACTCCTCCGAATCTTGCTATGAAAAACTGGAATTAATCTCTGTGTATTGCCTTGCGTGTTGTTTAATTTGTTGTTAATTGAGTAATGGATGTCCAACATACAAGTTCCAATTGAAATTCTCCGCTAATTAGAGTCTATATGCTATCCAAATGCTCAAAATCAAATCGTATCCAGCAAAGTTCCAAACACAACATGAGACTACATCAGTCGAGATCGCCCACCCCGGCGGGGGTCTGTGCCTATTTTGAGCCCGCCTCGGCGGGCACCCATTCTGCTAAAGTCTTTTGAAGACCCCCCGCCCCGGCGGGGGTATACAAGCCAAATAGGCCTGCCCTGGCAGGGGTCTATTCTGCTGAGTGACTTTGCTTCCTTTATGAATTCTTCCAGAAATGCTCCCAATTGACTCCAAATCTTGTTAAATGCCACAACGACCACCCTACACATAAAAGAACACAGAAACAAATAAAAACGAACATGAACGCAAGAAAATAGCAACAATTATGCGTGAAATGGACAACTATTCGTCGATATGAAATCAACTTATCAGCGCCCGTTAGCAGTGCATGATTCTGTAGTTTACTGTTCTCGCGATTTTTAAACTTTTTCTTCTTTTAATCATCATAACTTGAGTTATACACATCAAAATTAGTTTGTTTTTGATTCTATGGAATCGTTAAACTCTGAACTACTCATCTACAGAATAATTATAACACTTCAAAAACATTAACAATTCATTTTAAGGGTTCTAATTCAGTGTTCATGCTATATTTTAATATTTTAACCTATAATATGAAACCATCCACCACGATTTCGACTTACATCCATTTTGATTCATTTCAGTTGGGTTATTTTCGTTTCTCAAAGTATAACAATATTCACCAATCAATTAACAACCTTAAACATGCGAGTATGATTAATTTAGCCTCTAAAACAAACCATAACTTATATAACAAAACCCAAAAGACCAATTTTACATAAATTCAGATTTGTTGGCTCTAATGTCTCTTATAGACAATACTAACATATTATCCAACAATAAATAATCACGATTTTCCTCACTTCATTCAACCAAAAATAATTCTAACAGTGAAGAACTTTAAGAAAAGCTACTAAAAATTTTAGAATTCTTCTCTTACCTCTTAAATCTTCTTTAGATTGACTATATGATGAAGATTACTTGATTAATCTTCTTCTTCTTCCTTCATCCTCCAAAGCTCTCTTCTAATTTCACAGAAAACTCTTATTCCTCTTTCTCACTCTATGAACTCTAACATGTCGAATGAAATAATGAGTGAAGGTTTAAGCCTTCAGTCACTAGCGTTACCAAGAGACCCAAAGTCTCAGCAGTTAGAAAATACCAAGAGTTTAAGCCATGTTTGGCAAATATACTCCATGGCTTATTTTCATTTTATTTTATTTTTCTATTATATAATATGTCATCCTTTCTCTAAGTGTCACACTTTAACTATATTGTTAAATCATTTAGCCCCATTAAGTAATTATACAACTATAATATGTATAATTATTACATTATAAATTATGAAATTACATTCATAAAAAAATAACACCTCCATTAAAATAAAATTTTCATTAAAATAATTAATATTTATTCCATTAATTATTTTAATTAACTCAAATGAATCATACAATTATAATATATAATTATTTAATTCCTTTCCTCGCAAAAATTATCTCAATACAATTTATTTAATCCATACATCTAATCACTACTTAAATATTAATCAATTTATTGATCTTGATTCCAATATTTTTTTTTCATATACATATTGGATCTCCTTATCTCTTAGCCAAATTTGACAACCGCTTGGCATAATATAATACATTAAATCATTAGATAGCCTAATTATATTTATACGTAATATATTACCCTCTTATTTTATTAAAACAAATATATTCACGTCAATTCACTATTTTAATTAAATGAACTACTTACTTTATTTATGAGATTAACTGTGACAACCCGAAAATTTGGACAATTCTATAAAATCTTAAAAGATTGAATAAGATTAAATAATAGACCTAGACAGAAAATGAGTGTATGGATTTGACGTTTCTGTAAAGGAATTTTAAGGATTTCAAAATTTTTGGATAAGAACTTGAATGATTTGGTAGACTATAAGTGATAGTCTGATAATGAGGTATATGTTTCGTGTATGAGTCATAAGATTATATGTATGTGGTTCTAGTATTTTAATTATATACTAGTGACCTAATCTAGGAATTTTGGACCATGTCTCAATTTAATAATTTATTTGTATGAATATGTGAGTAAGTGAATTAAGAATTAAGTTATGTGAACTAATATATATATATATATATATATATATATATATATATATATATTAGGTGTGATAAGTAAATAACCTAAGAAGTTATAATATGGGAGAATATTAGTATATAAATATATATACTAACATTAAAATATTTATTTTATACATCTCAATTAATTAATTTTATAACCTAATTAAAGCAAGTCTAATTGGGTTAAGAAAATAAGTGTGTATGAGTAAGAAATTAACTTACTAATGTGTGTAAGGGAACCCTAATTAAATAATGGGGAATGGATAAAAAGTTAATAAGTATAGAACTAAGTTGATTTTTAGGCTCAAAGAATTAATTTGTAGCTCAAGTGTTTATTTAAGCATGAGATTTGTAGTTAATTAATTTAAGAACAATTAAATTATTGAGCTAGCCCAATATTTAATATGAAGGGCAAGTTTAGTGATGAACCAATTTATTTGGTGGAGGAGCTCAAGCTCATTTTAATTAGTAGACAAAGGAATAAGAAAGTGCAAGCCCAAAAAGAAATAAAAAGGGAGCCCAAGCTTGGCCCAATTAAAGTCCACTTAAGGAAGGGCATTATGATCATTAATTAAGCTAGCTAATAAAAATAAAATGGGTGAATGAAGAGGACATGTGGCCAAAATTGGTGGAGTGGGAAAAGGAGTGGTATGTAATGATGAGATAACTTTAGTAGGTGAACAACTTCATGAGTTGTCAACTTTTTATTTGGACAACACTTTAGATGTTGCTTGCAAGTTACATCTTGAATAATGAGAGAGAGAAAAGCAAGATATGGATGGATATGTTAGGTAATCTAATCACTTTAATTTTGCTAGCAAACTTGGTAATGCATGTGAGGTAATGATGATAACTTATTTTAGTTTATAAAGTAGTTCACCAACTATGCTAGGTGTCTTCTTATTTTTGGAGCCACCACATTTGGCTAAGCTTGCAAGCAACAACTAAATGATTGAGAAAGAGAGAGTGAAGGGGAGATGTGTTGAGAATTTCTATAGCTACATATAATATATCTATATACATTTGCCAAACAAATAAAAATCTATCTTATTTTTCTCTTTCATCTCTTTTATTATTCTAACAAGAGTTAAAGAGGGAGAGTGTGTGAGAGAAGGGAGGATTCGACAGCTCTAAGAGGAGAAAGAGAGGAGATTTTGATCTTCCATGCCATCCAAGATCCATCACATAGTTTGGAAGAAAAAGATATGTCAAGAAATCAAAGGTATAAAACTAAACCTAAGTTATCCTTTTTAAGTTATTTTGATGGAATAAATATCTAAGGTTTCAAAACTCAAAAATCTTAGATCTACATGATTTAGAGTATTTTATGTGTGGATCTATCCATTTTAAGTGTCAAAAGTTAGATCAAAAGCAAGAAAAGTGAAGCTATGTTTTCAAAGTGTAGAAAATCCTAATTTTCTTAGCCTTGATTGTATTTTATTTTGTGTTTGATGATTTTTTGATGGAATAGATCATTCATCATGATAGATCCATGGGTGTATGAGCTATTATTAAGTATTATGATAAGTTATGTTGATATTATGTGAAAACATGAAAGTTTTCTTAGAACTCACCAAGAGTTAAAAATCAGATTTTTGTGAAAACGGAATATGAAATTCAAATGATCATATCTCCTATTATATTTCGAATTTTAGAGTGTGGTCAAGTCCTAGAGTTAGATCTATATGTTATCTAACATCTCATCAGTGGAATCACGGAAAAAGGAGTTGTAAATTTCCGTATGGACTATTTTTAGCAAAGGACGAAAAACTGCAAAATGGCAATTTAGCTTCTGCCCAAAACATTAAAAGGGCTGTTTCGGAAACTTATTTATCGAGATAAAATCCGGCCTGTTGGGGATGAAAATATATGGGATAAATTAGGTTGTTTCCAAAAATGAGCTCATTCTGACTTAAATTGTGCAAGTTATGACCATTTCAATTTCTGTGATTTTCCGACGAAAATCGCTATAACCGGAGTTCTATAACTCCGATGGTCACGAAATTTAAACTGAAGGGTCACGTTAACATGTATAACATTATGTCAAGAGATGGGAATTTCTAGAGTTAAGCATGAGGTAGCTAATTTCTTAAGGAATTAACTAGAAATTAATTTTTGAAAAATACTTAAGGGAGTTGAAAAATTACGGAAAAATACTTTTTGTGTATAGAATACATGTGTATATGATTGGCCAAAAGATAGAAAAATAATAAGTTGATTTGTTATTTTCATGCAAAAGAATAGTGAATTCAGGTTGCTGAAATTGAATTTAGTTTGCTAATCTAATTTTGGTTTGCTGAAATAGTGATTTCAGGATGCTGAAATGTAATTCATTTTACTGAAATGATATTTCAGTTTACTAAAAGGTTATCTCGCTTACTAAGATAACATCTAAAGGGAAAAACTTATAAAGTATAAGTTGTAAGATTATCAAAGTATAATGATATTACTAAGACTAAGGTGTGATGTCTAATACTTAACTTTGTGAGTAAAGATTAGACAAGTTAATATAAGGTGATGAGATTATAAGTAAGTAAATGAATAGGGTGTTAAGATTATCTAATATTTAACTATGTGATTAAGTGTTAGATAGTATTATGAAATAAAGTATGATATGCTAATTAAAAGATCAATCTTATACCTGATAGGTCTTTTCAATAAAGAGAATAAATTAATTGCGTAGCGGTAATCGACTATACAGACAAGTTTCCTTAACTCAAACTCGAGTTATATTCCAAAGCATATTAGTGAATAATTATTGTGGATTATTCACATCTATACTAATTATTGATTCGCACTTAGTGCATGTTACATATGTTCATCAGGTATGAAAGATTGATCACCTTCATTACCATCTGCTCCAGTTGAATTATTCATATTCATTATTGACATTTATTCATGTCGTCCTGATCATTCAATTATGAAATTTGATTCCTGCTAGTTCACAATTATATTGTTGGACGTAGCTAGCCTTTTATTCATATTCTTTCAATTATGATATATCCTCAAATAAATTTAACTTGCTGGGCAAATTTGATGCTCACCCTTGCTATATCATGATAAAAATTTTCAGATTAAGATGAAAGCTCGAGTAAAGATAGAAGCAAAGATAAAGTGCAAGATTAATTTTTGATGCAGTTAGAACTATTAAATTTTCTGATACAAATGATATTGTAAACCTTTAAGATATTGAAGGTATGTATTAAGTTAAGGTTGTAGACCTTGGGATTTATGTTGTAAAAGTTTAATGTATAAACAATTTATGTTTATATCTTCCGCAATAATTATGGATTTAGTATACCAGATTCGTGGTAAAAAAAGTACCCGAATTTGGGGATGCTACATTAACTCATAACAATTCCATTGCCAAAGCTTAATAATCGAATTATATTATGTCGTAATATAATTTCCAACTTAATCAAATTAACTAATGTTATTCAGTTAATTTCCTTTTCATAACAATTTTATTTAATTTCATCAAAAGTTTAATTAACTATTAAACCTCATATATATTAAAATTTTCACATCAAATTACATATTTCAAAATCATACATCTAATAATAAGAATTTTATTTATTAAATTCTTATTTAATAATTTCTAAAAATTCAGGTTGTCATATCCTTCCCCCCTTATAAGTATTCTGTCCTCAGAATCAACAAAATCTTCCTTACTCGGTTTTCACACAAATCTTTTTTCAAAATTTATTGTTGAATATCTTCAACACATTACCTTAATATATGTTTTATTTATTACCACTCCAACCATTCTTCACAATAAATTCTTGTAAGTTTTATTTCATAACTTTTACTTAGACTCAATTATATTTGAGTATTACATGTTCTTTAACACATTCATTACCTTTCTCTAAGGATCATTATCACATACTCAATTCATAAACAATTGGGATATTACATTCACCCCTTCTTCTAAGAATTTCGTCCTCGAAATTTTAATTTACTAATCTTCATTCATTTAATTTATCAAAATAGATTTTATGTTAATCTTTATTCTTCATTGGATTCTATAACCATATTCTTTCTCTAAAGATCTTTCTGAAATCATCGCATTCTTTACATCTTTCTCTATTAAAAGTTTTGCATTATCCTTCGATAACTTCATCCCTTCTCCCATCAGAATTTCTTTCTTTTCTTGGAATTATTATGTTTTGCTTAATTTTCTCATCATTACAAGCCACATTCTACAACTTATCTTCCTTTCGGCTTTCACCTTTCAGAATAACAAAAATCTTCCACAATTGATTAATCATTGAGAAGCGATATGAATAACTCAGGAATTTAAAAGATTTCAAATCACGCTGAGGGGTCACAAGACCATGAACTCGTTTCTGGGTTTAATAGTGCTTCACCCCCGGTTCTTCACACATTAAACCCTTTTAAGAAAATGTTTATTAATCACAAAGACTGAAAACACCCTCTACAAGTACTCTAGGTGATCAGCCTATCGTACTACTACTACGTCGTGCATAGCGTATTACATCTTAACATCTTAACGACTATATACGTTACTTTCAAACTCACTGTCTCCGATAACATGTCCCCTATTTATAAGGTTGTTCACCTCAGTTTTTTAATATCTGAATCCGCACCAAAATAATTGTGTTTAGTATAACTTCTCAAGAAACGCTTGAACTGCAAAAACAACTTTCAATATTTATCTAGCTGAATTAAATAACATAGACTTCTATCAATAACTCGAACATCTGATAAGTAGGTTTTATAGTTACTTATCCAGTATCTATTGCTTGAATTAGTTGCTTATACTCATATTTTTTAGTTACTTTTCATGCATTTCGTGTTCATTTTGTAGATCTTATGCTGGGAACGGTGTGAGCGACTATTGGTATGAAAACGCAAGGAAAAGCAATTCGGACATCATTTGGGCTTTCATGTTCATTTCATGTTCTTGTCTTTGAACTTGGATTATATTATAGAGTTTCTTCTTAGCTCTCCAGAACATCTTGAATCATTCCAATCGAAGTTTGGATGCAATAGTTATGACCTTTATACCAACGGACGTTGAACGTCACTGCTTTGGGTGGCCATTTGCAGAGCTGTCACTTCCAACACAATTTCAGCCTACATTCGTCCATTATTTCTCAATTATCAAAGAACGAAAGTTGTAGAGCTCGTCGAGAGCTTCGATTTGATAGGTGGCAGGTCCCGTAAATCCTCCCGGATCAAAAGTTATGGCCGTTT
>CM029015.1:106396157-106635409 GCA_016801055.1 Panax notoginseng
CGATCTAACTCACTGTGAAATAATGTAGACAAGACGGAAACTAATTTATTGTTTGTTTGTGAGAAACCACTCGGTATTCTATATTGAATACTATTAAAGACTTGAGGTGTGCTAGGTTTAGACTTGAGTATGTATAGTGTTAAGGTTATCTAATATTTGACTATGTGTTTAAATGTTAGATAGTTTACTAATAAGGTATGTTATGTTAATTGAAGGATCAATCTTATAACTGAGAGGTCTTTTCAATAAGAACGTTAACTTAGATTACGTAGCAGTATTCAACGGTTCAGACAAGTTCCCTAACTCAAACTCGAGTTATTGTGTTTTAGACATACTAGTGGTTTAATTATTTACAATTATTCCACATCTGTGATTATTGATTCACACATTATGCATGATGTATATGTTAATCAGTTATGAAAAGCTAATCACCTTCATTACCATAAGGTTCATTTAAAATTATTCATGGTCATTGTTGACCAGTCAACATTATTGGTTTAGTCATTCAATCATTGAAATTGATTCATATTCTTTCACATCATTTTATAGTTGAAAATTTGTCAGCTTATTATTCCTTTTCATTCAAGATATATCTTCATTTGGACTTAAACTTGCCAGGCAAAATTGTTGCTCACCCTTGCTATATCATGATAAACATTGCAGATTTGGACGAATACTTCAGACATAGGCAAAGGCAAAGACGAGTCACACGAATGGTTATTGAACAATTTAAATTTGTAATGGTATTGTATGAAATGACATTGTATGTCAATTAGGTTATGAATTGTGTATAAGGTTACTCGACCTTGGTGCTTTTGTGTAAACTTTAATGTATAAATAATTTATGTTTATATCTTTCATAATAGTTATAGAAATAGTGTACCAGATTCGTGGTGATTGGGACTCGGATCTAGGGATGTCGTTACAGGTAGTTGGACATCCCATTTAAATTTGTAGTTTTTCAAAATCTTTTATTAACATATCATTGGTGGTTATTGCGTTCAACCTTTCTTGATTCTTTCTACTTAACGCATCAGCTACGACATTAGCTTTACCGGGATAATATAAGATTTCACAATAAAAATCATTTATCAGTTCTAACCATCTTCTCTGCCTTAAGTTCAGTTCTTTTTGTTTTAAAAATATATTTCAGACTTTTGTGATCTGTATATATCTCGCACTTCTCCCCATACAAGTAATGTCTCCAAATCTTTAGAGCAAAAACTACCACGGCTAACTCTAAGTCATGAGTATGATACCTCTTTTCATAATCTTCGAGTTGTCATGATGCATAAGTAATCACTTTTCCATGTTGCATCAGAACACACCGTAAACCTCTGTATGACGCATCACTAAATACTACAAGGCCTCCTATATCATCTGGTAAGGACAATACTGGAGCCATGCTCAGTCACTTCTTTAACTCTTGGAAGCTTTCTTCACATTTATCTGTCCAGACGTATTTCACCGTCTTTCGAGTTAAATTGGTTAGTGGGGTTGCTATTTTTAAAAAATCTTTTATGAACAGTCGATAATAACCCGCTAAACTGAGAAAACTTCTTACTTCTGTTGGAGTTATTGGTTGTTCCCAATTCACAACCGTCTCGATCTTAGTTGGATCTGCTAATATTCCATTTTTGTCAATTACATGACCTAAAAATTGAACTCTTCTAAACTAGAATTCACACTTGGAGAACTTTGCATAAAGTTGTTCCTTTCGTAATATCTCCAAAATGACTCTTAAGTGTTCAGCATGCTCTTCCCATGTTTTCGAGTATACCAGAATATCATCGATAAACACTAAACAAATTTGTCCAAGCATGGTTTAAACACTCGGTTCATCAAATCCATAAATGCTGACGGTGCATTTGTCAATCCAAAAGACATTACGAGAAACTCATAATGTCCATAGCGTGTCCTAAATGTTGTCTTTGGCACATCCTCCTTTCTTACTTTTAACTGATGATAACATGTCCTAAGGTCAATCTTTGAGAAGTGTCCGGCCCCTTTTTATTGGTCAAACAAATCATCAATCCTTGGTAAAGGGTATTTATTCTTAATGGTTAATTTATTTAATTCTCTATAATCTATACATAACCTCATGGTTCCATCATTCTTCTTTACAAATAACACTAGTGCTCCCCAAGGTGAAACACTAGGTTGTATATACTTTTTATCTAAGAGTTCCTGTAGTTGTACTAGTAACTATTTCAGTTCTACAGTTGCCATTTTATATGCTGCCTTAGAAACTGGTGTTGTTCCCGGTGCAAGATCAATAATAAACTTAATTTCCCTATCTGGAGGTAAACCTAGTAAGTCATCTGGAAACACATCGAGAAAATCCTTAACTATTGGTATTTGATCTAGTTTTACTCATTCCTGTCGAGTATCAACTATTAGGCCAAATATCCCGAACGTCCTTTTCAAAGTAACCTTTCAGCCTGAATTATGGTTAAACATCGAGATTGCTTAGGTGAACAACCTCCATTAAACACTACCTTTAACTTCGATACAGTCAAAATGTTTATACGTTTTTGATGACAATCAATCATCGTGTTATGGTTAACTAACCAATCCATTCCTAAGATTACATCAAATTCTCCCAACTGAATTGGAATAAGATCTACAAGAAAATTGTGTCCCTTAATCTCCACACTAAAGTTCCTATATATGGTCTTAACCGGAATCTTTTCATTATTTGTAATTTCTACACAAAATAGTTTGTCTAAATTTTCACATGGTATATTCAGGTTTTTAGAAAAACTATTAGACACAAAGGAACAAGTAGCACCATAATCGAATAGCACATATGCATTTAAAGAGTTGATAGGGATGATACCTATCACCACGTCCTGTGAAGCAACATCATCCCTTACCGACATATTAAATGTTCTCGCGGTTAGTCGATTCTGAACTCCAACTGCGACTATTGTTGACTGATTATTGTTATTCTCTAGTACTCTATTCCCTTTAACTCCTTGGTTCTTGGGTTTGGGACAATTCCTTGCGAAATGATCCGATGAACTGCAATTAAAACATTTATTTTTATTAGGGAGAGGACACTGTGGAGAAAGGTATCCCATTTGTCCACAATTGTAACATTTACTTTTAAAACATATCCCTTTATGTTTTCATCCACAGGTAGAACAAAGTTTAATGTTATTATTACTAAAGTTATTATTGTTATTACCCATCTTTTTCCCCAGGTTGTTGGAAAAAGTAGTATCCTATTTTCGTTTATTATTAAACCCACCTAAACTGGGTTCGGTCTTAAGTTTCTCCTTCTTATTTTGACTCTTCTTTTCCTAATGAAATTTTATGAGACTTTCATTTTCACTTTCAGCTATAGAATATTTCTCGAGTATTTTTGAAAAAGTCTTTATTTGGAGTACCGGTAATTTACTTCATATCTGAGGTTTCAAACTTTCTTGATACCTCTGAGTCTTTCTAAGTTCAGTATTGACTTGTTGAGGAGCAAACCTAGACAGTTCATTGAACTTGGCTATATACTGAGATATACAGTCAGGTCTCCTTGTTTCAGTTCTAGGAATCGTATCTCCATATGATCCTTCAGGGATTGGGACAAATAGTTTTCAAAGAACAACTCTTTGAATTTATCCCAAGGTACAATTTCAGTTTCTACCCGACCCTTAGTTGATTCCCAACAGTAATTAGTCTCACCTTTCAAGAAAAAGGTTGCAAAAGTCGTCTTTTGATTATTATTGACATTGGTTACTAGGAAATTTTGTTCTATTTCAGTAATCCAAATTTGTGCATCGACAGGAATGTACCTTTGAACTCAGGTGGACCAACTAATTTAAAATCTTTCAAGGAAGTGCTTTGGGTTATGGGTCTATTCACAGCTCCTAACATAAGGTTTACTAACTGTTAGGTAGAATTATCATCATTATATATCTCTCTATGGGGTCTTCTGGTTAGTGGCATGATTCTATAAAATAAGTAAAAAATCCACATAAGAGTTTGAATAACATAAACATATCTTTTATTCATTTATCACAAGATTCATACAAAGCAACTTAGTAGTTTACACATACTACTAGCCGTAATACAAACTTTAAATGCTCCTTTATTCATACTAATATAGAGCATTTATACTTCTATACTACCCTCTAGAACTCATTAATATCATCGAAGGAATTCTGGATCATGTGGCATACCACAGATCGATCTATCATATAGGTAGTTTTCTTCGCCTCCACCGGATATCGAACTACTCGGTGCTACAAATCATTGAAAACATCTCGAGTACCCAGCGATGATTTGAGAAGCCTTGATTATATTTCCTTCCTGCCCCTTTGTGCATGGTGCAGTTGTACTTTCAGTCGGTTATTAGTTCCCCTCTCATGTTCTAGCATCCCTTCAGCTATGTGTGCCCTTAACTTCATTTTATTATTCTCATATTCTGTTGTCTTCAATAGTGATGACATTTCTTCATTATGTTCATCTATTCTCATTAATTGCCCTGCTATTGGATCTTCCTCCTTCTCAGTATCTAGCAGTTGTTGATCATGAAGCAATTCTTCATCCTCTACATCATTAGCTATAAATAACTCAATTTGTGGTGGATTGTTTACTATCGTCATTTCTTCAGACTGGAGTTGGCCATCTATAAAATAAAAACTCCTTTAATACAGGTATGGAAATTTACACAACATAATATTATTTTTATGTGTACTTTAAAAATTTTACGAGCTCGAAGACTATATACTAAGATTTCTCTTCCTTATATCTATAGCCTTTATAACTTTGATACCATTAATGTAACGCCCCCATATCTATACTCCCACAGTATCTGATATGGTGCTTACTACAAGTCAATATATATAATGCATTTAAATCTATACACCCGTGGTATCTGATTATATACTTTTATCTAATTGAGTGACTGTACAATTTATAACCAGATATAATTCCCATAGATCCAAGATTCATAGTATCCCATAACATATGACAATTCTCAAGAGAACAATTATTATGTTTGGATACCCTCACTTGGATATATGAATTGTATATGTAAATAGTATCTATCTATCTGAAATTCAGAGTATCAGTAATAACATGAACAGTTCATATTAGCAATACCCTTACTTAGATGTATTGTCTATGTCATGCGAATTACACTATCGTATCGATAGTACCTATTTATCTGAAATCTAGAGTATCAGGAACAACATGAATAGTACATGTTATCAATACCTTTACTCAGATAAATAGTTCTCAAGGATCTCAAACTAGATTGAAGATTCTAAATTACATCTATATATGTAAGAAAACACGGTTGTAAAAATAAAAGATGTTATATATCATAAATATTAAGGTTCGATTACATAATTCTTCGTAAAGAATTTCTTATTACAAAGTATTCAACTGGACAGTAATATAAGCTAATCTAAGCAAGGCCGCTTCCCTTTATCTACTCCAGATGTACTAGGGTTACCATCTAATACTACAAAGGGAATAATTTGCAAGGGTGAGCTATGACATGCTCAGTAGGTTTTACAGTTATAACAATATATGATTTGAAGATGTATAACAATTCAAAATTTAACTGATAGTTGCTACCATTTCTGGATTTTTTTTTCAACCATTTTTGGACTTTTTATTTCTATCAGTCACACAGACTTATAAACTTTGTTTAGATATGAGATAGGGGATTAGCCTACTCAATATCCTAGGAGTATGAATCTCATCCTACTAGTGCTCATATGCACCCAAATGTCAATATATTATTGGCCAAATCTCGATCCCTTACGGGATACACAACTTCAGAATAGGATGTCTTACCAAAGCAATTTGATTTAACACAACAGTTTATGCTCAATAAACAATATCATAGGAATAAACAATTCATTTCTTAGTTATGTTGAAGCTAATGCAAGAACATTACAATAAGTGGTAAATTCAAGTTTAGGTATGGTATATCATATCAATAGCAATTTAAGATAGAAATCTTGTTTAATGAATAAACAGGGTTTGAGAAATTTGTATAAGTAATTTATGGTTAGGGAACTTGTTTAAATAATAATTTGAGTTTAGTAAACTTGCCTGAGCGAAGATCAGTCAAGTAATACTACTTGATTCGTTAACAAATACCTAGGAAGTTCATTCATATGAATCTAACACATTAGTATTGATAACAATACTCAAATACAAAATCTACATATGCTTGGGTTAAGTTTGATGTGGTTTCGGTGTCCAAAGATTTTATCGAATATTAAATAAGATGATAAATTGACTAAATTCTCTTTATAAGCTTTATTATATTTTTAGATAATTTAAATATCCTTTATAATAATTTCTAGAAGCTTATAATAATTTTTAAGTATTTATTTATCTCTTAAATGATTTTTAAATCATTTATTTCTATTTTTAGATAATTAATATTTACTTAGAATTTTATAAAAACCTTGTTTACTATTTTTAAATAATTTATAACCATTTATTATGATTTTTAATTCACTAATATAATTTTTCAATAATTATTTATTATTTATAATTAATTATTCTAATTACTTTATTATTAAATTAATTAATAATAATATCCAAATAAAATAAAATATTTTATTGAATTTATGTAAAAATATTAAAAGTTAATTATAATAGCTTGAAATAATTTTTAAAACTATGTTTATATTTATTTATTAATTATTTTTAATTTTTATTAAATAATTTATAAAAAAAAACAATTACTATCTGTTGCTAAAGCCATATAGTGACAGGAAGTGTCGCTATAGGTGTTCTTGAGTTTCTGAGTTTCTGTCAGTCATGATTTAGGGGCCACTTTGACCATGATCTATTTTGCTACTGTTAATGATTCTAGGTTTGGACAAGTATGGATGTTATAGTACTCATACAGTAGTACAACATCAGACAAATTATGTGCTTTAACCTACATATAACAAGAAGTTATAGAGGCTCAAAGTCACCGTCAGAGCTGTTCTTGAGTTTCTGGGTAACCCTTAACAGTGGTCATGGCCGGTCAATGGTTTTGTAGCTTTCATATCTTTGAATCTGTGGAATAGATTTGTGTTGTGTTTGTTGTAATAGGTAGTCGATAGTCAAGGTACATATATATAACACTGGTTTGGACAAAACATAATTCTAAGGTCTCGATCTATGTTGGTCAAAGTACAACCAAAGGTTGTTCTTCATGTTCATCAGTTTTCTGGGTAACCCAGAAAACTTGGTCAAGCTCGGTCAACGACTTTTGACCATTAATTCCAGTAATCCTATGAACTGATTAAGCAATCGAAGGTCATAGCTATGTAGTATGCATATCAAGGTATTAATTCATTACAAAAAGTTATTATAACATCAAACATAAAGCGATTAAAAGGATGGTCAAAGTAACCGGTTCAACCTGTTCTTGAGTTTTCTAGCTAACCCATAAAACAGAACTTCGTGATCGGTCAACCACCTTTGACCACCTATATCTTGCAATATATGGTTCTAATGAACCTGTTTTCTTATCCAGATTAAAGGCCATATGACATACTACAAATAACATACAATTAACAGACCTAATTATTAACATACACGAATCTACAAGCTCTGACATTCGACTATCAGGCTTATTTTTCCAACAGTCCCAGATTGCTTAAAACACAAATTTGATGCATCTAGACTTTATGAAATCATGTTCTATCAACTTAGCATACTTTCTAACATGTTATTACATATATCTAAACATCTAAACAACGATTTAAATATAGCATCAAAGATCTAGCTAGGAATTAGGGTTTACACCTTTCTTGCTTGATTTTGATTTCTAGCTACTGAATTTGATGTTGCTATCACCCAGGTTTGATTTGGTATGTTTATGAGAGTGCATAGGCTTAGAGAATTCGTAGGTTTGGCCAGAGGATGTGTTTCTATTTATAGACTTAAGCAACTTAGGTTTTTTTGGTCTTTTTCACCTACTTGCCTCTCTAAATATCTGATGCTAAGTTACTTGTGAGCTAGTTAGGTTAGTTTAGTAGCTTAATTATGTCCTAATCCTCACTAATCTTGATTAGGGTTTTGTTTTTCATGATTAGGGTAACTTAATGATGTTTATTAGTACCTAATTGAAGTTTACTAATCATGATTAGGTGTTAGGATAACCAAATTAGGGTTTAGTTTAGCTAATTAGGGTTAGGGTTTATAAATTAGGTTTAAGGTTTGTAATCTAGGGTAAAGGTCTATAATCTAGGGTTCCTAACCTAGATTTTACACGAATCCTAACAAGCACGACAAAGCGTTTTTCCAGTGTAAGCACAACAAAGCAACTTGTCAAAACAAATATACCGAAAAGTCTGTTTTCGGAAGAAAATTTTTAAGCATGAGTTGTCAACACTACTACAAAACAGTAGTTAGATAACGCGTAAAAAATGTTGTAGAAGGTCTTACAGAAACGTCGTGGTTAAGGGTGTCATCTATTTGACACCTTTATACAACGTTTTTAAAATGTTGTAGTTTGACACATTACACAACGTTTTTTTCTTAAAAAACATTGTATATTTGTTATCCATAAAATCTTGGATGCTTGAAAACGTTGTAGATGATATGATTCCACAACGTTTTGTGGCTTAAAATGTTGTGGTTTGGTACATCAGACAACGTTTAGACTCATTTATACAACGTTTCTAAAGTGTCATCTATTCAGACTACTTTATACAATGTTTTTAAAATATTGTAGTTTGACTTTAAAATGTTGTAATTGTTGTGGTTCACCTATATTCGAGTTTAAACTAATAACTCCAATGCACAGTATAGAATGCATAATTATATATTAGAAAATGCAGGTTAATCTAATTAAAGTACGAAACCAGATTCCAAAAGTATATATCTTAAAGTTGCTCTTAATCTAAATAACAAAACTAAAATTCCAATCCACAGCATTATATCCAACACAGGTGTGATTTAATAAAACTAACTCAGTGATTTAATAAAACTATCTCTTCTAAGCTCCAACAACCTCTGTCTCTCCCTCTACCATTGTTTCATCAGCTGGCCCTCTCAAGCTTCACACCAACATCCTCCGAGTAGTCACCATAAACCTACACATTTAAAAAGGAAAAAAATCCATGAAGCCATGATTTTAACCACATCAACTTACCAATATCGATCCAAGTATGTAACTACTATGAGAAGCATACCTCCATCAATTTGCCAATATCAAATTTAGGTGCTTTCAGGATCTTGACTTTCCTAATGAAGACATTTTGGAGTGGGAAGATGCTGGAAGTTGTCTTCTCTATCTCCTTGCCAATTGACTTGGGAATGAACTTGGATACCAACTACTTGAGATCACAAGAGCTTGCCTGGCTCCTCATAATCTCTACCATCTTGCTCATATTAACTTGTAATTCCTTGCTTCAGATCAACCTTTACCTGTGCTACAAGAAAATTCCGCCTCGTTCAAACAAGTCATTTCCTTCAATCCTAATGCTAACTTTTAAAGTGCAGGGGGGTGAAGGGTAAGGCCTTATCAGAGTAAATTGTTGATCCAGTGCATCTTTTTCTCTTCCTTGTAGTCTGGATTCTCTTTCGGGATAACAAATCCTTCTAGAATGGGGATAAAGGTATATATCTGCACAAACTACTAATTAATTTGTCAATAAAAATGCATATACATCCTGTACAATTAACATAATTTGTCAATAAAAATGCATATACATCCTCTAATTTGAGCACACTGACCAAGGAAGTGTTGAACGTATGACAGAGAGACTGTGACACCCCCAAATTCAGGTACTTAAAACCCGAACTCGGTGCTTCATGATACCATTTCTATGAGCAGAATAATACTAATAATAATAACAATAATATAAATACCAAATTTAATTTACATATCAGAGTCTAAATCCCAGGTGCGCGACCTTTAAACATTCATTACATGATAATTAATAGATATCATTATCTTAATAAAGTATAACTATTACATAAAATACCATAAATCTTATTCTGTTTGCTTTCCTTTTCCTTTGTTTCTGCATGAACCTTCAGGCTGATCACGATTGGCTGAAAACATTTAAATTCAATAATAATGAGCATTTGAGTGCCCAGTAAGTAATAGCAACAATGAATATTAGCTGAAAAGATTAAAAATTTTGTTTGAATGACAGTTCTACAACGAATCAACAGTTGTGAAGTAAGCTGAACCAATAATAACAACATATCAATTCTATATCAAAATTTTGAAACTAAATACTGACTATAACTGGAGATCAGTCGACAGACTATGAATATTATTTTCTATTTTTGAAAAGGTTAAACAGAACTTCATCTGTAAACGTCATAACTTACATGCATGGGGGTGATCAGCCCGTTATGGCCTGTTTTGATCAATACTACATGCAAGAACGATATTATCGTTCATTTTATCCTCCTTTGGCACATAAAAGTTTCCCATATACGGGATGTTCATACTTAGTCGGGAATCCGAACAAAAATAATCTGGTTGGATAAAATAAAGTTTTATCTTGTTCAATAATATTTTTAAGTTTGTGTCTAGCCGAATCAAATAGCCTAGACGGCTTTTAAGTCATCGTATACATACTTGAAACTAATTAGTATGTATCAAACACGTGATTAAATACAATGATTATCCAAGTGAGGACACTTGTCTAACCATATTTAGAATTTAACGAACAAAATAAATATCTAGATTATACAATAGTACTGTATTGATAAACAATGATCGGATAATTTAAGAACTTGTATGAATACAAAAGATTGGATACATAATCGATAATAGTAGAGCTAATAATCTGGCGCCATAATAATATCATTCTGAAACTTTCTAACTCATGTCCATAACATAAAGTAAATGCAAAGGTAGGATACTTGCCTGAGCTGCTACTTACAATAACGCAACATAGTTTTATCTTTTATATCGAAACCTAGCATTAATAAGAAAATTCGTTCGATTAGAATAACATATCGTAACACATAGTACGGCTATTTGCAGTCAGCACATAACCTAATCACATTGTCACACGTGTTTAACAGTCATTGTATTACATATAAACATGTATCTAGTCAAATTATCTAAGTCTAGATCAATTTCAGAAAGATTTCGGTGTACTGACGGCTTTATCGGGTAATTATCGAGTCTAAAACTCTATTCTATAATTCAATATTACTTTAGATAATTTAAATGTCAGTCATATTATTTTTCATAGCCTTATAATAATTTTTAAATAATTATTATAATTTATCATGATTTTTCAAATACTTGAATCATTCTTAAATAATTTAAATATTAAATAATTCTATTATCATTAATATTTAATTAGTATTAAATTATAATGAAACCATTGTCAAAATATTAAAGTTATTTATAATAACTCAAAATATTTTTAAAACATTTTTTATTAACCTTAAATAATTTTTAAAATAATTAAAATTATTTTTAAATAATTATCATTAATATTTAAGTATTAATGTATTTTTTATCAAAATATTAAAAGTCATTAATTATAACTTAAAATATTTTTAATTCATTTATATCCTTTTTAAATGATTTTTAAATTAATAAAATCATTTTTAAACTATTTATTTAATATTATTATTAAATAACTCTAATATCATTTAATATTAAATTATTAATGAAATTTAACTTTAAATATTAAAAGTTATATTTTATAACTTAAAATATTTTAAAACTATTTATTTTCATTTAAACTGATTTTTATCATAATAAAATCATTTTTAATTAATTTATTTAATTTAATTATTAAATAAATCTATTATCATTAATATTAAAAAATTAATGAAATTTTCTTTAAAATATTAAAAGTTATGCTTTATAACTTAAAATATTATTAAATACCTTATTATCATTTAAAATAATTTTTAAGATAATAAAATTATTTTTTAATTAATTTATTTAATGCATTTATTAAATAAATTAAATATCAAAAATATTTAAATAAATACCAATATTTATGGAAAATATGCCAATTTATTAAAAGTTAATTTTTATAACTTAAAATAATTTTTAAAACTATTTTTGGAATTTTTAATAATTAATTTCTATTTTTAAATGATTTTTGAAAATTAAAATAAATAAAATGAATAATCCTATCGCTATAGCCTTTTGCGACAGAAAGCGTCGCCCTAGGTGTACTTGAGTCCTCAAGAACATTCATAGCCAATTTCGAGGGACCATGTTTGACCATCAATTATTCAGAGTGCAATGTGTTTCTGGTCTAGTTAATGGTTAGAGGATGTAATACTACACGATTCAACAACAAACATGGTCAATAATTCTAAAATAAAATTATTTATAATTATTCATGTAATAAATATATTTTCATTTATCACAAATATACATACACATTTTGTGACACATATTCCCACCTTTTAAAAAAAATTATATGCAAAATTTCTTATTTATTTATATAGAAAATATCGGGTTATTACATTCACCATCCCTTATAAAGATTCTGTCCCCGTTATCACCATTTCAAAACCTATACATACAAGGGTACATAACATACACAATCATTGCAAGTAGATCTCGATCAGATTCGATCGGACTGATCTTTAACTAACAACATAAAGTTTGTCTATCTGATTAAACGGAATTTTGATTTCTAAAAGAACTCAAATTCCTGCTTCAAAATTTTTTGATAAGATAATTTACTATAAACAGAAAAATCATATATAATAAAATAAAAGTTATACGAATAATACTTGGAGTTCCATCCCCAACTGCCACGGTATCTTGAACCGTCATGCTGAAGACTCTTGCAGTTGATTTTGCCGGCTTGTTTGATGAAGTTGGTCCTGTGATCGCCAGAGTCCCGCTGCGTTTCCCCATGGTTACACTCCCTGCCTCCATTCTCCTCTTCGGACAGTCCTTCACCTTATGCTCCATTGACCCACACAGAAAACACCCACTGTTCATTCTTGGATTAGGGCAGTTGGTTGGGAGAGATATGACCCTCCTACCCGCACTTGTAACATAAAAACTTACCCTTCAGACATTCACCGGAGTGATTCTTCCCACAGTTCCCACACTGAACTACCTACTTCTTTACACATTCATGTTTCACCTGAATATTCCTAAAATTGTTCCCCTTTCTTTTCTCACCCCTATTTCCACTATTACTTTCCACCTTCACAACTCCTTCGACCTTGCCCTTATTCATTTGTTCCTTATTGTATAGGCTCATGGCCTCTGTAATAACCCACGATTTCGAATAATCCGAATTTACGAATATTTTTTTTTAATATTAATATTGATTATTAATTTTGTGATAAGTACCTGTGATACGAGTCTCGAGAAAAGATAAATTTTAGTATTGACTAATAAATTAAGAGTAGAGTTGTGCTTAACGGAGAATAGAAACCCTAACCCTAAGTCCAGATAGGGATTCGATAAAAATATAATTAAAATAATTATATTGATGAGTGCGTGTTTGTACTGTATGACATTATTGATCAATGAATGATCGGGTAGGGTACAATATTAGTAAACCATAATAAGGGATTAGAAACCTTAATCTCAAGATTAGAAACCCTAACGCGTAGTTAGGAACCCTAATCGAAAGTCAGAAAATCCTAATTTTTAATTCGGGAATCCTAAACCCTAATTAGGAGACCCTAATCCTAATTAATAAGCCCTAAAGTGATTATTAAACTTTAGTATGTTTAGTAACCTGTAATGTAATTAGGAAACACTAATTATATTTTAATTATCTTAATTTCCTATTTTTAAAACCCTAAATTGAAAATCTTGGAAACTAAAGTTGTAAAATCTAAGGGTTAGAATCTTAGGGTTAAACCCTAAGGGTTTGGTAGATTCCATGTATGCCAGTAAAATTATAGAGCAATTGTCTAAAATGCCCTTTTATTATATTTTTATTAGATAACTTGTAAATCTTACCATATCAAGAGTTGGTGACCTAATGTTGACTTTGCATAACCTAAAAATCCAGCAAATCAATTTATTTCAGCAGCTATGTAAGCAACATACATTGAATTTAAGTATTATAAGAGAATTAAAGAGACAGAAAGTCACAAACAATTGTCATTTGTTCCAAAGATCTCAACAAACTCATTCTCTCTCTAAACCTTCGAATATATCAAGTTCCTCAGCCATAATACCAGATTGGAAAGCAAGAATCAAAGCTTTACATTAGAAAGGTATAAACCCTAGCTAACACTTTGATCTTGTATGCTTTGTAAAAATTCGTGTTTATGTCTTTAGAATTTTGTTAAAGGATGTGTTATGATGATCTATGGTGATATATCATAGATCCATAGCATCAAAATGCTTTAAAAAGGAGTTTTACAAAAACTATCCAAGAACACAAAAGTCGTCTGACAAGCTAATGTTAGTGGCCGTAGATCTCTGTCTGTTTTTGATTTTTCTTGTTTTATGTTTTGGATCGGTAGTCTGGTATAAGATCTTTGTTCTGCAAGTGGAATCACAGCCATTCCATGTCCAGATTTAAAGATATTCATGGTCAAAGTGAGTTGACCGACGTTGACCGGGTAAATTCTAGGTAATCCAGAAATCGTTTTTCAGTGTCTGGCAAGTTTTTCAACCTCCTAGATCTGTCAGGTTGTATGTTGTTTGTTGATTTTGTTGTAATATGTTTGTAGCTTGTCGTGTGTACTTGATATTGGTGGCTTTAGATCATTTAAATCATCACTAGATCGAACGTAGCAGGTTGTCGAACTAGACCATCCGTTCACGATTTCAGTTTCTAAAAAACCTAGAAACTCGATGAACATACTTTCTGACATCCTTTGACCGAGCCAAATCTGGACTTTATAATATTGTTGGACTGAAAGATTGGTATATAATTGTTCCTTGACATAAGGACAACAGAATTGAACCATTAGATCACATGAAACATGACTGGAACCTAAATTAATTTGGCCTGTAAAGTACCTAGTCGAACTGCTTGGGTTTCTGGAAAACCCAGAAACCTTCTGACAGTGACTATGAGGGCTTGAATTTTGATGGTGTTATGTGATATAATCTAGATTGTGGTTGTATGCTTGTAGTGTTACATAAACACTACAAGATCAAGGTTAAATATTGCACAGAACATGTATGGTTTGAGAATTGCAGGCAGTCAAATGTTCACCCTTTAACATTGAGCTGTCAGTGTTCTTGAGGCTCAAGAACACCAACAGCGACGCTTAGTGTCGCTGTAGGCCATTAGCGACGGTTTAATTATTTTTATTTTCTGATTTTCCGGAAAATGATTAAAAATAGAAAATAAAATCTAAAAATTACAAAAATGGTTTTAAAAATTATTTTAAATTCTGAAAAAAAAGTTTTAATTATTTAGGACATTTATCATTAATATGTATAATTATTTGGATATTAATGATATTTAATTTATTTAATTAGTGTATTAAATAAATTTGAGAAAAATGATTTTAATATTATAAAAATCGTTTTAAATAAGAATAAAGTATTTAAAAATATTTTGAGTTATAAAATATAACTTTTAATATTTTTAGAGAATTTTTATTAATAATTTAATATTATTGATATTTGATTTATTTAATTATTGTATTAAATAAATAAGTTAAAAATGATTTTATTGATTTAAAAATTATTTTAAATGAAAATAAAGTGTTAGAAAATATTTTGAATTATAAAATATAATTTTTAATATTTTTGGAGAATTCTCATTAATAAATTAATATTAACGATATTAGATTTATTTAATTATTATATTAAATAAATAAATTAAAAAAGATTTTATTGATTTAAAAATCATTTAAAAATGAGAAAAATAATTTAAAAATATTTTAAGTTATAATTAATGACTTTTAATATTTTCATAATAATTTCATTAATATTTAAATATTAATGGTGATGATTTAAAAATGATTTTAATTATTTTAAAAATCATTTAAGTAGGATATTGATGATTTAAAAATATTTTAAGTCATTAATAATAACTTTAATATTTTGACAAGTTTTTCATTAATATTTTTATATTATTAAATATTAATGATAATAGAATTAATTAGTATTTAAATCATTTAAAAATGATTACAGTATTTGAAAAAATATTATAAATTATAATAATTGTTTATAAACTATAAAAAGCTTCTGAGAAATATTATAAACGATATTTGATTTATCTAAAATAATATTGAAGCTTAGATACCAAGTTTAATTGACAATAAATGTGTTAATTGTCGGATAGGGTGACCAGTACACCAAAGTAAGACCGAAGTCCAAATAGACCAAACTAGTTAGACTTGGTAAGCGTTTATATATGTTATAAAAACTGATGTGACTATGTGGTAACGTGCCTAGGAGAAAGATTGACTATAAATTATAGTGATACGTGTTATAAATTATTGTGCTAATTGTGAGATCGATATTATTAATTATAAGTCTTACGAACGCAGTAAGTATATTGTGTAGCGATAATCAACGCGGAAGGCAAGTTTCCTAACTCAACCTTGAGTTATATTCATTCAATTATTATAGTGGTTAATTATTGTTAATTATACCACGTCCAAGAATTTATTATTGATTATTCGCAGTTAGTGCATGTTTAATAATTCAAATTGAATTACTGATTCTGAAAATACATATTCATAAAATAACTGTTGTTGGATATTCATATCTGTAGAAGCTAATATTAACAGTATAGATAATTCATGTTTATTATCAAATTATGTTGAGAAATGTCTTAGCTAATTATTATGGCTAGACGAACATTTGTTAGAACTTGATAGATTCAAGAAAAGAATTCAATTGTTATTGACATATCGATGCCAATTATTTCGGATAGATTAATAAGTAAATAGGAATTGAAATCATAGTATTTCATTGTTAAATCAAATTTTGATTATGAAACTGAGAAGAACAACCTTATATATAAAGGGAAACATTTTATTGGTCGTATATTCGGCCTTTGCGCGCGATTAAGTATTATGTATAATATAGGGTACAAGGAGTTGGCCGACTCTAAGTACTTGCAGAGGAGTATGATTTAATCTTTATGGTTATCTGATACATCTGCGTATATGTCAAAGTAAAACTCTAATATATACCCGAGAAGAGAAGTTTAAGATCCAATGGATCACTCAGCATAAATCTAAAAAATATTACACTTTGTTATTGCGTAGAATTGATTCTTGATCATTCATTAGAATATCGAAGAAACTTTAAAAGCGTTGTACTCTTTCATTATCAAATTATTATGTTGTATATCACGATTTGTAAATTTATCAAGTAAGAAATTTCAGCTTAGGTAAGTCATATACTAGCAAAGTATATTACTCGTCTCTCCCCTCCTAGTTCTAGACTCAGATCTCCGCTAGCGACCATATCCCTAAGCTCTGATACCATTTGTGACGCCTCCAAAATAGGTCCACATGACCCATTCTGAGTCGCTAGATATCACACTATAGAAATTAAATACAAACTTTATTTATACAACTGTTGAACTGTCGTGCAGAGTACGACAACACATAATCTGTGAGTTTTAATACAAATATATGTAACTCTCAAGGTGCCTCGACCACGACACCTTACAATGGTACTTTACATAAAAGTACAGTCAATAACTGTTTTAGAAATTAAAATATTTGGAAATTGTTTGAGGAAACCTTCGTACATGGGAGGCCATGCATCTAAGTTATGATAGATATCATATGATTCGAGAATTATCTTTGGTTGACCCAATAGACACCAAACAAAAATGAGAAGATTACTATCATGTTCTTTCCAATGGTGAGTCTTTTCTTGACATATAATTATCTCCATTATCTCCAATGGAGAATTATATTTCAACCAAATCCCAAGATTATATAGGTAGTGTTCGTAGATTTAATCAGTAAGTGCATGTGCACAACCCTGTCTTATGATAACACGAAGTCGTCTGTCATTAGACATCTTGTATGATAGTGGCAAAACACCCTTTCCAAGTTAGGTTCACCTCACACTATTTGGTTCACCAAAATTAACGGTTAAAATGACGTATAAAATATGACACACTTATCTAAAATTCTCAATAAAATTATTTTCATATTGTTTTAGGGGAAACATAAACAACTATAGACCATCGTTTTATTTTTCCTGTTACGCCCGCTCGACCCAGCTACACTCTTATTACCTAGAAAGAATTGTGAAGCAAAAGGGTGAGCACAACTAGCCCAGTAAAGAATATCATGGCTAAAGATAATTAAATTATCGATAGCCTTTGTCAGTAATAAATCAGAGATTTAGAACATATGTTAGATGATAAAACTTTTCAACCATAGTGGCAGTGGAACGAGCAATCCATTAGAAGAGTCAAAATAGACCATAAAGTCTATTATCTTCTCCATGTTAAAAGTCCACCAACAATGTTTTATCCCTGTAACATCAATAAACAGTTCCTGTCCACAATCATGTGAATAACTCATAATCATAATTGTTATTCTAAATTCCTCTTCGCACCCAGGACGAAAATAATTTTCATCACCTGTCTTTACCTGAAACATCAAAGATCATGGTTATACCAAATCATAGATTCTGTTCACAATCATACTAATAAATTCATATTTGCACTACGGGCCAAAGATATTCATTAACAGATCATCTTTGCACTACAGGCCAAGACATACAACTTTATTTTAGAAGAGTCAAGTAGAGCATGATATCTACTATCTTCTATTATTTAAAGTTTATCATTAATATTTTATCGCTGAGACTCAGCTCAATACATCACCGAATTATCCATGCACTACGACCAATGATATTCGTTAGTATCACATCCATGAATTATCCATGCACTACGGGCCAAGGATATTCATTAGTATCACGACCACAAATTATCCATCCACTACGGGCCAAAGATATTCTGGTTTTCACCAATGGTCATGATTATGTCAAACAACAATTCATCTTTGCACCCTTTGCCGAAGAGAATGCATGGTTATGATCATTCCAACATATGTGCATCAATGCACTACGGGCCAATGAGGACTTTTACCACATCATATGTAACATTACAGTCATGATTATATCGAATAATCCCTGGTCATAATCATACCAATCAAACAGTCCATATATGCACGTAAGCCATAGATGACTTTCATTACAATATAAGCATAAGGATGATGACAATGATGCAAGCAATAATCAAACGAATTCAAGGATAAATATTAAAGACTTTAAATTTATCCAGAGTTTAAAAGTATCCAAATTGTCAACATGATACTGCTTTGTAGAGTAAAATTTAAGAATAATATTGTATCAAAAAAATGATTTGGACCGAAAAGAAATCAATTTTTGTCATGAATAGTACTCCTGGTGAATAGTACTCGAGTGAATAGTAACCCCGTGAATAGTAACTCGATATGAAAAGTACCCCGAATCCTCAAGTAAATAATATTCGAGTGAATAGTAACCGAGTAAATAGTAACCCGTGAATAGTACCCCGGGTGAAAATATTGATATTTAATAAGAAAGTTCAGATCAATAATCTAATGAAACGATACTGGATGAAGCGCAAAACTCAAGTATATTCCGCTAATTTCAAGAATTATAGAAGCAATACTTACCATATTAAGTTTAGATTTAAGAATATGAAAAGAAATAATATACGAAACTACAAATGAATTTTCACCCGTCATGCGGTAGTCCGCGTAGACATATCATTTTTACAATTTAATAACAATTGAATACGAAGGGTTACTCACCAGGCATGCGGTAGTCCGCGTAGACAGGTTATTCCCACAGAATAATAAAGAATGAAATAACAAACGATTTCACTATGTATGTGGTAGTCCACGTAGACAGGTTATTCCCACAAAATAATAAAGAATGAAATAACCAAAGATTTCACC
The DNA here is from genome assembly GCA_016801055.1 of Panax notoginseng. Taxonomy (NCBI): domain Eukaryota; kingdom Viridiplantae; phylum Streptophyta; class Magnoliopsida; order Apiales; family Araliaceae; genus Panax; species Panax notoginseng. The sequence continues at coordinate 106,415,988 of CM029015.1, forward strand.
ATGCATGCGGTAGTCTGCGTAGACAGGTTATTCCCACAAAATAATAAAGAATGGAAAAACAACCCTTACGAGTATTGAAGGAAAATAACTCTCTTCATGAATACGAAAGAAATAATACCCCTAACGAATACAAAATAAATAACACCCCTTACGAATACAACAAATAATATCTCTTACGAATATTGAACGAAGATAATATTTCTTACGAATACGAAAAATAATATCGTAAGTGAATATGAAATAAATAACACCCCTTACGAATACAACAAATAATATCCCTTACGAATATTAAACGAATATAATATTTCTTACGAATACAAAAAATAATATTGTAAGTGAATATGAAATAAATAACACCCCTTACCTTAGTAGAAGATTGAATACTGAAGTAGGGTAATAGCAGAATACTCCTCTTCTTTCTCTCTATAGTTTCGCTCTCTAGAGTTTCAGTGATTTCGTAAGAAATAATGAAGGAATGAGCTTCTATTTATAGGAAAAAGGACTGAATAGAAACTAATTCATGAATGACTCAGATTAATTTACTTTTAAACGGACGGTCCATATTGATTTACCATTAAAACTTAAAGCAACGGTCCATACTGATTTACTATTAAAACTTTAAACCAACGATCCATATTAATTTACTATTATAACTTTCCACCCGCGGTCCATATTGATTTACTATTATATCTTCAACTAACGATCCATACTGATTTACTATTATAACTTCAACCTACGGTCTAAAAAAGTAGTACACCTCCTCATGGAATAATAAGTCTAACTTATAACAAACCCCTCTATTTATATCAAAAATTGAATAAATAATTACCACAAATCATTTATCTTTAATAAACATATTTTTAATCTATTAGCAATTATTCATCATTAATATTATAACTCACAATATTTAACAACCAGATCATTTCCACGAAAGAGGGGGCTTTCCGATAAGGATTTTTCCTTATTATCGCACAATTAGGTGACCAAACCTCTCATCGACAGAAATTTCTAGACATCGTCAATATTGCAAATAATAATATGAATAACTTTGTCGTCTCAATTATTGATTAAATAATATAAAATATTATGCATATGATACTGTGATAATAATTGAATCAAATAACGTGAGATATTATGCAGTAATTACTATAGCAATAATTGAGTATAATTGAGTAACTTTTCACGTAAGCATCAATAATCAATACCGTGTGCTACTATGCAATCACACGTATTTTTAACGACCACAAATTCATATAATTTAATTCTCGATTTCAGTTGTTAATAATACATTCAACCTCTACTTTTACCTCATTAAATGATAATACAACCATTGAAATTTGTGGAATAATTAAAATTTTCTATTACAAACTATCCTCGTTCCCAAGACCTTCAACCTTTACATCTAAATATCTTAGAATTAATTTAATACTACAATAGTTTACATCGCTAAATGATATTATAATTCAACATTAATATATCATTCGGAACCTTAAACATGGTTCAAATAATAATAACACAACAAAAGTGCATAAATCCTCAAGTACCACATCGGATTCGTATCTATAAATCCTCAAGTACCACATCGGATTCATATCTTTCAAGTAATACATAACTTTACCTTGAAATCTTGACCTGCAAAAATGGTTATTTGCAAGGTTGAGCTCGACAGCCCAACAAAATCTAACAGTTTTCATGCATCACATAGCATATAATAACATGCTCAACATATATTTTATAAACATTGGACTAACATAACATATATGCTACAGTTCATATAACAAGTATAAAAACTGAGTTCCTTACTCAATCGGCATGCTTTACTCAATCAACGTAGTCATAAGTTCACTTTGGCGTTTCATGCTTTCAACATAAATATAAAACGTCATGTTATTTACAATAAAGATTTAAAATAGTTAATCATCAAGTTCACATAGCAAATAGAAACTGAAGGACATGCCTGATTCGTAGTTTATGACCTACGACCTAACTACTTATCGCTTATCTGCACTTCGTGTATTCCTACACAGTTATATCATTATTCGCATTAACTATTAGTCACATAGTAACGCATAGTAGTTATAATGTAAACTTTACTCTACATCTCATAATCCTTCTTATTAATCAATACACAATGTACTAACATCCTTTTTCCAACATAACACTCATTTCTAGTTAAACTTGTTATTTTAGCACAAGTCTTAAGATACTATGCAAATATCATAAATTACAAGTGTTAACCTTCACAACACGTGCTTACTATTCATCACGTTCACTAAGTTCTTATATATCATGTTCATCATTTACTAAACATTCATAAATTTTGAATTTATCAATTACATATCATGGTTCTGTTTTAACCTTCTTACTATATGTATGACCCTTAATCATAACCTTAGACCAAGTGGTAAGGCTTCCCAAACTTTGCAGCAGCAGCAGACATATCTGCCTTAGACTAGTGTATGGCGTAGCTGCGCCATACATAGGCTTGGATCCGGCGCAGCTGCGCAGTTTTTTTAGCCTAGGCACCAGCGCAGCTGTGCTGGTGCACAGACAGACACAGAGTCAGCTATGAATAGTGGCCGACTTTAGCCCAACAAACACGAATTTCACCCACTAAACAGTAATATTACCACGTAAAATAAATATAACACTATCATAAACCTGATTGCTAACATATTCATCAACATAGAACAATTTAACAACACTTTTAACTATTTTAATTTCTCAAAATCCATATTTTTCATATAAAGCCCAACTTTTGATATTCATCCCAAAAATCATCATTGTGAATTCAATACTTGGCCAAATCACTCCATTCAAATTATGATATGCTCGTTTCTTAGTGAACTAACATAATCAAGCTTCAATTTACAATTTAACATATTAATTGGCCACTACAATTGATATTTTTCATGAAGCATATGAAAATATATAAAAATATATTTTTAACTATAATTAGCATACAATTTCTTGTTTATATACAAACTAAAACCTCACCTGTAACATTCCAGATTCTTTTAATTTAATTTAAAATATTTATTTGAGTTATATAAGTATTTAATGGATATATTTATTTGTTGAATAAATAATTGTTCAATTTGAGTTGATGTGGTTTAGTTATTTATTTGTTGAATAAATAATTAAATATTAAATATTAAATATTTATTTGCAATATTAAATATTTATTGAGTTGATGTGGTTTAGTTAATTATTTGTTGAATAAATAATTTAGGAGTTAAGAAAATAAATTGTGATGAGATTATATACTAATTTAATAATTTAATTAGAGAGCTTATAGTGATTAAATGAATTATAATATTTTAATTGGAATTGTGATAAAAATAAAGTATTAGTTGGTTGAATAAAATTATAAAGGAAATTATAATTATGTAATAATGATTTATGTGTGAAAGTAATTTAATAGATTAGTATTTGAATTAATTAAAGTGATTATTTAATTTAATAGAAGTACGACAAATAGCCTTGTTATAAAGGAGTTATTAAAATAAATTAAGAGAGTTTAATTCAGTTTTGCCAAACAAGGCCTAATGCCTATTAAGTCTTTAATCTAATTGTGTTTTACCAAATAAGGCATAATGGTTAATGGATTATATTTTTAGTGGTTAGCCAAACAAGCCTTATGGCTTTTGATTTTCAAAATAAAAAATAACTGATGTCAGTTAAGTTAGAGTTATATTATATATTTAATATATACATTATATCCATATACGTTATATTTTTATTACGTAAACTAGAGTTGGGAGAAGAGAGAAGAAGAACAAGAACACAGAGAAAAATTTTAGAAAACTCTAGAGAGAAATTGAGTGATTCTAACAGGTTTTTGAGAAAGGAATTGGAGAGAAGAAACTTGAGAATAACCATCTTATTCTTTATCAAAGGTAGGAGCTTAATCTTTTTCTTTAAAAGTTTAGTTTTTCTCTTCCCAAAAAGTTCTCTGTGAAATTTTTATAAAAGATAAATTGTTGTTATGTAGATAGTTTTGTATGATTATTGATTATAAGGTTATTTCATGAGTGTATGTATGATTATAATCAATTTCTTTATGTATGTATGCAAATTGTGAAGAAAATATTATAGTGTTTACATGAAAATATATATGTGAACATGTCTTAGTTTAAAATAGAATTAAGGTTTAATTAGTTGTTAAATTGATAAGTTGATTATGGAAATTGATAGAGTATGTAAAATTATAACTATGATAATTTGAAATTTCTGTTTTGATTGAAAAACAAAATCACAGTGTTGATTTTCATAAAAAAATATCAACAATAGAGTTTTTGCTAAAGACATTAAAATTCGGTGTTGTAACTTTGATGTTTATGTTATGTTATTAGTAGAAACATGTTAGAAGTCTTCACAATATGTTTATATGAAGTCTATATGTGTATTACATGTTAATTAGTCTATTAGATTCGAGCTTTTAGGCCAATTTGGCTTTTGTTCATACTGTTGCCGACCTTGGTCGCCAGATTCTGGAGTCTGGCGCCGCAACGCGGCCCAGCAGTATAAATCTCGCTCTGCAGCACCGGCGCCACGCCGCAGCGCCAACCAATGGCCTATGACCCAAGCCACAGCGCCAACTCAGCGCCGCAGCGCGAACCACAGTGTAAATTGTGGCGCCGCAGCACGAGTTAGCAGAATGGTTTGACAGTGTACTTTTTGTACACGAAATTTTAAGAAATATTATGTGTAAGACCCCGAATTTTATGAAATAAAAGTATTCAATTTTTCTTATAATTACTATTCAGTAAATGGTTAAATTGATAAATGTTAAAGTTAAGGGTGATATGTGAAATGTTTTTTTCAAAATAAGCAAGTGGTTATAAAATAATCATTGTTGTCGGGGAATATTTGTTTGGTCGTGAAATATTCTTTCTGTCGGGGAATATTCGTACGACGTCGCAGCTATTTGTGGGCCCCATAACGAATAACTGTCGGATGAAGATAACGACAAAAATTGAGTTTTTATAATTAACGGCGTAGTTGTTACCGTTAACACTGTTGGAATACCCGGTGGTTAAAATACAGTAATACGCGTTATTGCACAATAGCAAACGGTATTGCACAGTATTTTTAAAATTATTGACTACTGAATAATTGTCACAGTAATTACTGTTCAATATTTTATTTTATTGATTCAATAATTGATGCGTTGATATTTTATATTATTATCGTTTCAATAATTGTTGCTGCACATCATCTCCATTATCATATCAATAATTCATATTATTTGGATAATATTATTAGATAGCATTATTGGCAATGTCTAGAAAGTTCTGTCTAAAGAGAGGTTTGGTTATCTAATTTCGCGCCAATAAGGAGAAATCCTTATCGAAAAGCCCCCTCTTTCCTGGGAACGGCCTGGTTGTCATAAATGTGATTCTGTACTATTATTTGTGAATAATTAATTATTGATTCATATGATAAGGAAATATTTATTTTTATGTGGATTTAAATGTTGGATATATTTATTGTGGTTAAAAATGAAGCAGTTAATGTTGAGATTTTTATCAGTATTTTTGTCGAAATGGAGGTATTAAAAATTAGGGTTTTTAAGATATTTTGCGAGGGTTATAATTTTTAATCCGACCGTTGGATCCTGGTAATATTTGGATATGTTATACATATATAAGTTGATTATATGTCCATAAATTTTGAACCGTTAAAAATAAACGTATGATTTGTTATGAATTTTACGAGATGAATGGTTCAGAAATTGTTGAATTTTCGGAGTTAATCATTTTGGTGAAAATTTCTAGAATTGGTGGGCTCCACTCTTGGTTGGTGAAGAAATGTGCTGAGATTTTTATTCAAATGTGGTGGGTGGAATAGTAGCAGGTAAAGTCATCAGGTTGCAGGTTAAGTCTGCTTCGACGTGCTAACATTTTCCTATAAATAGAGAGCTAAGTTAGAATTGAAAATCACACCAGAAATATAAGCTTTCTCTCTTTCTCTCTCTATATTATGAAGCATATTTTGTGAGTATTTAGATACTTTGTGAGTTTCTATTCATCAGTGCACGTTTCCTTCAGCCTTATACCGATCAGAAGTACTGCTCTTTTGAGGTAAGGGATTGTAAGGGATTGTAAGGGATAGTAATGAATTTTAAGGGTTGTTATATTTTCCAGTTTTGTAATTTTTCTGACCTTTAAAAATTTTGGAAAAATTTAAAATGATATTTTGATGAGTTTTCTTGATTATGTCCAAAAATGGTGATTTTTAGATGTATAGATTGAGAGTTATGAATTTTATGAGAAAAGACTATTTTAAAAGTAACCGCTTATAATTCCTTGTGGTTAACTCTAAAATTGATGAAATTTTTATTGGGAGTACATATATATGATAGAAGTATACTCTGTAAATTTTAGAATTTTTGGACAAAAGTACAATTTTTGATAAATGTCTAAATATTCGGCTGTTTTGGCCATATGAAGAATAGTAAATGACTTTTAAAAATTCTAAGAAAAATATATGTTCAATATGGAATTATATTCTGTTAAATCTCAGAAAAGAAATATTTTTGGAACTGATTTAGTATTTTTCATGAAAATAGACTAGTTGTGAGAAAATGAATTAAATATGTTATGTGAAGTAAGAAAATTGGAAAATAGGATTTTATGGCTTGAGAATCCTATATGAGGTATATGAAGATTTTTTTTATGAGAGTTTTGATTATTGGTGATGAAATCTTAAGAGTTGGCATTTTATGATGATTAAATGCATTAATTAGTAAAGTGTAAACAATTTAAATAAATTGTTTATAAGCTTAAGAAATATTAATTTTTCAATATCATTATATCAAAATATTGGTATGGATTTTATTGTGGAAAATCTACCTTTTTCATGTCGAGTTACTATTTATGAATTACTATTCACGAGTTACTATTCACGAGTTACTATTCATGAGTAACTATTCACGAGTTACTATTCATGATAAAATTGGTTTCTTTTGCTGACCATATTATAGTTGATTTATGAATATTACTCTTGAGATTAAATCTATATGTTAATTATATTGATTTTATTATCATATATAACATTTTTTTAACCCTGATGTTGAAATTCTCTTTCACTTGAGTGTAAAGATGGGTAGATTGTTGGTATGATCATGACTATGGGTTCCCTTTGGCCAGTAGTGCAAAGTTGAAATGTTGATTGGTATGATCATGACCATTGAATTTATAATTGAATATCTTTAGCTTAAGTGCAAAGGTGAATTGATCAACATGGTTATAATTATTGTTTATATAATTATGAATTGATTATATATTTCTTTGAGATATTAATATATTTGGCCTGTTGTGCAAATATGAACTGTTGAGGAATATCTTTGGCCTGTAGTGCAAAGATGAATTGTTGATGAATATCTTTGGCCCGTAGTGCAAAGATGACCTGTTGATGAATATCTTTGGCCTGTAGTGCAAAGATGGTCTGTTAGTGAATATCTTTGGCCCGTAGTGCAAAGATGAAATTGTTAGTATGATTATAAACAGGAACTGTGATTTGGTATAACCATGATCTTTGATGTTTTAGGTAAAGACATGTGATGAAAATTATATTCGTCCTGGGTACGAAGAGGAATTTAGAATCACAATTATGATTATGAGATATTCATATGATTGTGGAAAGGAACTGTTGATTGATGTTACAGAGATAAAACATTGTTGGTGGATTTTTATCATGGAGAAGATAATTGTAAGACCCCAACTTTTATAAATAAAGATGAATTTTCTATAAATATAATTTTTGAATATTATGGAGTTAATTTGATATAATGTTATAGTTGTGGGTAATATTTATAAATTTTGCAAAGTAAGCAAGTTGTTATAAAATATTCGTTTGGTCGGGGAATATTCTTTTTGTCGGAGAATATTCGTACGACGGCACAATCATTGGTGGACCCCACAACGGAATTATTGTCGGATTGAGAAAATGACAGAATTATCTTTCTATAAAAATAACGGCTGAGGTGTTACCGTTAAAACTGTTAAAACTGTTGAACTATCCGGTAGTAAAAGTACAGTAATACGCGTGGTTGCATAGTAGCACACGGTATTGATTATTGATGCTTACGTGAGAAGTCACTCAGCTATACTCAATTATTGCTATAGTAATTGCTGCATCATATCTCTTAAATTATTGTCATAGTATCATCTGTATAATATGTTATATTATTAAATCAATAATTGAGACGTTGTGGTAAGTTTGGTTATTTTATGGGGGGCCATATGTCATCATCTAAGAGTCTCTTTGTCAATAGTAATTACCGTCGTCAATAGTAATTACCGTCGTCAATAGTAATTACCGTCGTCAATAGTAATTACCGTCGTCAATAGTATTTACCTTGGTCAATCGTATTTATCTTGGTCAATAATATTTACCTTGGTCAATAGTAATTACCTTCGTCAATAGTATTTACCTTGGCCAATAGTAATTACTTTCGTCAATAGTAGTTGTCCCTTCAATATTACCGAGAGTCATTTGACCCTTCGTTAAGACCAATAGTCATTTGACCCTTCGTTAAGACCAAGAGCCACCCTCAGTTTTTCTATAAATAGAGGCCTAGGGCTTCATTATTTTTCACGAATTCATTCAAGCTATAGAGAGAGAAAGTATAGAGAGAATAAGAGAGAGAGAGAGAATAAAAGTATTCTGCTACATCACTTTTTCAATATCCAGTTCTTTTAAAGTAGGGAATATTATTTCTTTTATATTCATAAAGAGAACTGTTGTTATTCCATTTCTTATTATTCTGTTGGAATAACCTGTATACGCGGTCTACCCTATACTTGGTGACATTCTTCTATTATTCTGTTGGAACATCCTGTCTGTGTGTTTTACACCGGACCTGGTTCCGTTTTTATTATTATTCTGTTGGAACATCCCGTCTGTGTGTTTTACACCGGACCTGGTTTCGTCTTGTTATTATTCTGTTGGAACATCCTGTCTGTGTGTTTTACACCGGACCTGGTTCCATTATTTATTATTCTGTCGGAATATCCTGTCTGTGCGTTTACGCCGGACCTGGTTCCATTATTATTATTCTGTTAAGAATAACCTGCCTGTGCGATCTATCGCATGCATGGTGATTTCTTTTGTTATTCCATTCTTTATTATACTCAGCTGATTAAAACTTTGACTTCTATACTCCATGAAATTAGTGGAATATCCTTGATATTTGGGCTCCATCTATTATCTATTCATGAAAATATTCTCCTGATCATTCTTGAATTTTACTCCACAAAGCCGTATCATGTTGACAATTTGGACGTTGTTAATTCTTGGATAAATTAATTCTTGAACTTGTTTTATTGAATTCTTATATCATTGTCATCATCCTCATGTTTATAAAATGTTGAAAGTCATATGTGGCCTGTAGTGCATAGATGGACTTGGTATGATTATGACCAGGGATTATTCGGTATAATCATGACCGTAATGTTACAAATGATGTGGTAAAAGTCCTCATTGGCCCGTAGTGCATTGATGGACAGTTGTTGGCATGATCATGACCATTAATGAATATACGAATATCCTTGGCCGTAGTGCAGGGGTGATTCGATGATGTGGATTATTTTATTAAGCTGAGTCCCAGCGATCACAGTGTTGAAAAATCTTTTAAATCATAAAAGATAGTAGAGTTTATTTTCTACTTGACTCTTTTAATGGATTGCTTGTTCTGCTACAGTTAAACTTGATGTCTATTATATTTTATCAGTTTAACATTGTTGAAGGCTAATGATAATTTATTCTGCATTATCTTAGTCATAATATTTCTTACTGGGCTAGTTGAGCTCACCCTTTCTTTCACTGTTCTCTTCAGGAAATGAGAACGTAGCTGGGGCAAGTCGGGGAACGGAGTGATGGTCCGAATGATAGTATTAGTTAGTAGTCCTCACTATTCTATGTAATGGCGTGTTAATAAATGTAATGAGGACTCCTTTTGAGTATGAATACTCTCTAGAAGATAATATTTGTATTCAAACTCACAGTTTATGTTTTGTCGTATTGTACACGACAGTTGTATTAATCAGTTGTATTTGTATTTTGTACTATGTATCTGACGACCCAAGATGGGTGATGTATACCTAATTTTGGGGGCGTCAGAATAATAGACTTTATAGTCTATTTGACTCTTCTAATGGATTGCTCGTTCCGCTGCAACTATGGTTGAAATTTTTTATCATCTACCATATGTTCTAAATCTCTGATTTATTACTATTGAAGGCTATTGATAATTTATTTATTTTTAGTCATGATATTCTTTACTGGGCTAGTTGTGCTCACCCTTTTGTTTCATAATTCCTTACAGGTAATAAGAGTGCAATTGGGTCGAGCGAGGGTAATGGGAAAATAGAACGGTGGTCTCTAGCTGTGGAGGTTCTCCCTAAGCAGTATAGAAAAGTTTTGTATACATCATTTAGTAGTTATATTTGGTGAATCAAATAGGGTGAGACGAACCCAACGTTAGAAGGATGTTTTGCCACTATCATACAAGATGTCTAATGACATACAACCTCGTGTCATCATAAGACATGGATATGCTCATCCACTTGCTGAGTATATATACGACCACTACCTATATAATCTTGGTGTTTGTTTGGAGTATAATTCTCAATTAGAGACAGTGGAGATAATGATATGTCAAGAGAAGACTCACCATTGGGAAGAATGTGATAGTAATGTTCTTAATTTTCTTTGGGGTCTATTGGGTCAACCAAGGATAATTATGTGGCCATATGATATCTATCATAACCTATAAGCATGACCTCCCATGTACAAAGGTTTCTTTGAGCACTTGCCAAAGATTCTAATTTCTAAAACACTTTTTGACTATACCTTTATGTAAGGTGTCATTGTGAGGTGCTGTCCACGGTTGGGACATGAGTCACATTTGGTATATATTTGTATACAAACTCACAGCATATGTGTTGTTATATTTTGCACGACATTTGTTGTAATAAAGTTGTAGTTATTTTCTGTACCATGTATTTGGCGACTCAAAATAGGTTGGATGGAATGGACCTATTTTGGGGTTGTCACAGTTGGTATCAGAGCTATAAGTAAAGAGCCCCGAGCATCTCGCTGGTGACTTCCTGTTGATGGGGGATGCACCGAAGCCAGACTCTCCGTAGGGGACGCCGTTCTGCGGTGGCAAACTGATAGGTATCAATGTAAGGTGCTGACATAGGTTGGTGTCCAGAGTTACAGTTGGTATCAGAGCTTAGGGATATGGTCTCTGGCGGAGATCGGGGAATATAACTAGGAGGGGAGAGATGAGTAATTCCTTCGCTAGTGTGTCCTACCTAAGCTTATTTGTTGGTCAGTCATAATATCGGGATATTATGTGATATGTTAATTTGTTCAATTAACCCTTGTTTTCAAGTTGTATTCTAGAATGATATTTAAAATACAGGAGATGAGCAATGGAGAAATCATGATGATAGGGAAAATGGAATCTAAAATAAAAGTAAGGTATTCTCAACTCTTCGAAATACCAGATACGTAAATTTCGGGGACGAAATTTCATAAGGAGGGGAGATTGTAAGACCCCGAATTTTATGAAATAAAAGTATTCAATTTTTTTTATAATTACTATTCAGTAAATTGTTAAATTGATAAATGTTAAAGTTAAGGGTGATATGTGAATTTTTTTTTTCAAAATAAGCAAGTGGTTATAAAATAATCATTGTTGTCGGGGAATATTCGTTTGGTCGTGGAATATTTTTTATGTCGGGAAATATTCGTACGACGGCGCAGCTATTTGTGGGCCCCATAACGAATAACTGTCGAATGAAGATAACGACAAAAATTGAGTTTTTATAATTAACGGCGTAGTTGTTACCATTAACACTGTTGGATTATCCGGTGGTTAAAATACAGTAATACGCGTTATTGCACAGTAGCACACGGTATTGCACAGTATTTTTGAAATTATTGACTACTGAATAATTGTCACAGTAATTACTGTTCAATATTTTATTTTATTGATTCAATAATTGCTGCGTTGATATTTTATATTATTGTCGTTTTAATAATTATTGCTGCACATCATCTCCATTATCATATCAATAATTCATATTATTTGGATAATATTATTAGATAACATTATTGGCAATGTCTAGAAAGTTTTGTCTAAGGAGATGTTTGGTTATCTAATTGCGCGCCAATAAGGAGAAATCCTTATCGGAAAGCCCCCTCTTTCTTGAGAACGGCCTGGTTGTCATAAATGTGATTCTGTACTATTATTTGTGAATAATTAATTATTGATTCATATGATAAGGAAATAGTTATTTTTATGTGGATTTAAATGTTGGATATATTTATTGTGGTTAAAAATGAAGGTGTTAATTTTGAGGTTTTTATCAGTATTTTTGTCGAAATGGAGGTATTAAAAATTAGGGTTTTTAAGATATTTTGCAAGGGTTATAATTTTTAATCCGACCGTTGGATCGTGGTAATATTTGGGTATGTTATACATATATAAGTTGAGTACATGTCCAAAATTTTGAACCGTTAAAAATGAACGTATGATTTGTTATGAATTTTACGAGATGACTGGTTCAGAAATTGTTAAATTTTCGGAGTTAATCATTTTGGTGGAAAATTCTAGAATTGGTGGGCCCCACTCTTGGTTGGTGAAGAAATGTGCTGAGATTTTTATTCAAATGTGGTGGGTGGAATAGTAGCAGGTAAAGTCATCAGGTTGCAGGTTAAGTCTGCTTCGGCGTGCTAACATTTTCCTATAAATAGATGGCTAAGTTAGAATTGAAAATCACACCAGAAACATAAGCTTTCTCTCTTTCTCTCTCTATATTATGAAACATATTTTGTGAGTATTTAGATACTTTGTGAGTTTCTATTCATCAGTGCACGTTTCCTTCAGCCTTATACCGATCAGAACTACTGCTCTTTTGAGGTAAGAGATTTTAAGGGATAGTAAGGGATATTAATGGATTTTAAGGGTTGTTATATTTTTCAGTTTCGTAATATTTCTGGCCTTTAAAAATTTTGGAAAAATTTGAAATGATATTTTGATGAGTTTTCTTGATTGTGTCCAAAAATGGTGATTTTTGGATGTATAGATTGAGAGTTATGAATTTTATGAGAAAAGACTATTTTAAAAGTATCCGCTTATAATTCTTTGTGGTTAACTCCAAAATTGATGAAATTTTTATTGGGAGTACATATATATGATAGAAGTATACTCTGTAAATTCTAGAATTTTTGGACAAAAGTACAATTTTTGATAAATGTCTAAATATTCGGCTGTTTTGGCCATATTAAAAATAGTAAATGACTTTTAAAAATTCTGAGAAAAATATATGTTCAATATGGGATTATATTCTGTTAAATCCTAGAAAAGAAATATTTTTGGAACTGATTTGATATTTTTCATGAAAATAGACTAGTTGTGAGAAAATGAATTAAATATGTTATGTGAAGTAAGAAAATTGAAAAATAGGATTTTATGGCTTGAGAATCCTATATGAGGTATATGCAGATTTTTTTTATGAGGGTTTTGATTATTGGTGATGAAATCTTAAGAATTGGCATTTTATGATGATTAAATGCATTAATTAGTAAAGTGTAAACACTTTAAATAAATTTTTTATAAGCTTAAGAAATATTATTCTTTCAATATCATTATATCGAAATATTGGTATGGATTTTACTGTGAAATTTCAACCTTTTTCATGTCGAGTTACTATTCATGAATTACTATTCACGAGTTACTATTCACGAGTTACTATTCACGACAAAATTAGTTTCTTTTTCTGACCATATTATAGTTGATTTATGAATATTACTCTTGAGATTAAATCTATATGTTGATTATATTGATTTTATTATCATATATAACATTTTTATAACCCTGATGTTGAAATTCTCTATCACTTGAGTGTAAAGATGGGTAGATTGTTGGTATGATCATAACTATGGGTTCCCTTTGGCCAGTAGTGCAAAGTTGAAATGTTGATTGGTATGATCATGACCATTGAATTTATAATTGAATATCTTTAGCTTAAGTGCAAAGGTGAATTGATCAACATGGTTATAATTATTGTTTATATAATTATGAATTGATTATATATTTCTTTGAGATATTAATATATTTGGCCTGTTGTGCAAATATGAACTGTTGAGGAATATCTTTGGCCTGTAGTGCAAAGATGAATTGTTGATGAATATCTTTGGCCCGTAGTGCAAAGATGACCTGTTGATGAATATCTTTGGCCTGTAGTGCAAAGATGGTCTGTTAGTGAATATCTTTGGCCCGTAGTGCAAAGATGAAATTGTTAGTATGATTATAAACAGGAACTGTGATTTGGTATAACCATGATCTTTGATGTTTCAGGTAAAGACATGTGATGAAAATTATATTCGTCCTGGGTACGAAGAGGAATTTAGAATCACAATTATGATTATGAGATATTCATATGATTGTGGAAAGGAACTGTTGATTGATGTTTCAGGGATAAAACATTGTTGGTGGATTTTTAACATGGAGAAGATAATAGACTTTATAGTCTATTTGACTCTTCTAATGGATTGCTCGTTCCGCTGTAACTATGGTTGAAATTTTTTATCATCTACCATATGTTCTAAATCTCTGATTTATTACTGTTGAAGGCTATTGATAATTTATTTATCTTTAATCATGATATTCTTTACTGGGCTAGTTGTGCTCACCCTTTTGTTTCACAATTCCTTACAGGTAATAAGAGTGTAGCTGGGTCGAGCGAGGGTAATGGGAAAATAGAACGGTGGGCTCTAGCTGTGGAGGTTCTCCCTAAACAGTATAGAAAAGTGTTGTATACATCATTTAGTAGTTATATTTGGTGAATCAAATAGGGTGAGACGAACCCAACGTTGGAAGGATGTTTTGCCACTATCATACAAGATGTCTAATGACATACAACCTCGTGTCATCATAAGACAGGAATGTGCTCATCCACTTGTTGAGTATATATACGAGCACTACCTATATAATCTTGGTGTTTGTTTGGAGTATAATTCTCAATTAGAGATAGTGGAGATAATGATATGTCAAGAGAAGACTCACCATTGGGAAGAATATGATAGTAATCTTCTTAATTTTCTTTGGGGTCTATTGGGTCAACCAAGGATAATTCTGTGGCCATATGATATGTATCATAACCTAGAAGCATGACCTCCCATGTACAAAGGTTTCTTTGAGCACTTCCCAAATATTCTAATTTCTAAAACACTTTTTGACTATACCGTTATGTAAGGTGTCATTGTGAGGTGCTGTCCACAGTTGGGACATGAGTCACATTTGGTATATATTTGTATCCAAACTCACAACATATGTGTTGTTATATTTTTCACGATATTTGTTGTAATAAAGTTGTAGTTGTTTTCTGTACCATGTATTTGGCGACTCAGAATAGGTTGGATGGAATTGACCTATTTTGAGGTTGTCACATTATGTGATGATAGTAGGACTGTAAAATGTTGATTTTAGTATTTCTATACTGTGAATAATTATGTTATTAAAGACTAACTCGTGTTATAACTTGGTTATGTGATTAAAAATCCAATTTTAAATGATGAACGTACTTAGTTGTGTTTGTAAAGTGGTAATGGCTAACTATGTCATGATGACACATGTTTATAGGATATTGTGATTCGTATTGATTCGGTTTAATCTATGTGCAAGGCAAGTTGTTTAACTCTATTTTTTACATTTGAGCAAGTTTTCTAATCTATAACTTGTTAATTCGAGTACTGTTTTCAATTCGATTACAATATAATGATGTAAGTTATTCTGGAGCAAGTTATTCTTGTATTTAACTTGTGGTTTAGCATGCACAACTATATATACTAATGTCGAACATTTCTATCATTCGAATTGCTATGCATGCTTAGTATTCAATTCTAATTAACCTTGGCTTAGTATTGTTTATGCAAGGTATGCTATAGTTATTCAAATTGTATGCTATTAGATTATTCATAAAGCATGACTTTAGTCTACTACGATTGATTCAATCACGATTATTCTATAGTATAGTGTTATTAGTTTTATTCAACTACTCCTTAGTTGATGTTCGTTGAATTCCAAATTTCCTTGAAAACTTACCCAAACAAAACTTACTTTGGTGCGGACTTGTATTCTAAATACTGAGATGAACAACTCTTTTAATAGAGGTTTACGCTTAGCGTTAAAATGGTTGTGCACAATACATTGTACGAAGGGCTGATCCCCCTAAGAACGAGGTCCTTATAGTCTTATGACTGTTAAAGTTGAAGTTGAAAGATTACTTGCAACTGTGGACGTAGTTCATGGTCTTACGACCCTCAGTGATGTATATTTTCCATATTTTGGGATTTCAGTTTCTGATTATTATTGATAGAGTACTATTCACTTTTGATGAGCCTATTTCGACAGTTCTTATTGTTATACTCCTGTTGATTCCATATTATAGCCAGTGAGCAATTGTTTTGCTCACTCTTGCATATTTATAAACTCATTACAGTTAAAGAAGAGAAGGTAGGTGAACCTTCGTCTACTAAAGGAAAGGAACAAATGTACAAGTGATGAAGACTTGTAATTTTATCTTTATCACTATGATAACAGACTTTTAAATATGATGTGATGTAATAGATTTTAAATTCCGCATTTGAATGTTTCTAATTAAATGTTAGATAACATGGGAGAATTTTATTTAAGTTTAATCCTGTATAGGCAGGTTTTTATTATTCAATTTTATTATGATTGTGTAGTTAGAAATAAATGTTTTGATTAAGTGAACACCAAGTCTTGAGGAAATAAAGTACCAGGATTTGGGGGTACCACATCGGATTCATATCTTCCAGGTAACACATAACTTTACCTTGAAATCTTGACCTGCAAAAATGGTTATTTGCAAGGTTGAGCTCTACAGCCCAGCAAAATCTAACAGTTTTCATACATTATATAGAACATAATAACATGCTCAACATATATTTCATAAACATTGAACTAACATAACATATATGCTACAGTTCATATAACAGGTATAAAGATTGAGTTCCTTACTCAATCGACATGCTTTACTCAATCAACGTAGTCATAAGTTGACTTTGACGTTTCATGCTTTTAACATAAATATAACACCTCATGTTATTTGCAATAAAGATTTAAAACAGTTAATCATTAAGTTCACATTGCAAATAGGAAATGAAAGACTTGCTTAATTCGTAGTGTATGAACTACGACTTAACTGCTTATCGCTTATCTGCACTTCGTTTATTCCTACACAGTTATATCATTATTCACATTAACTATTAGTCAAATAGTAACGTATAGTAGCTATAATGTAAACTTTACTCTACATCTCATAATCCTTCTTATTAATCAATACACAATGTATTAACATTCTTTTTCTAACATAACACTCATTTCTAGTTAAACTTGTCATGTTAGCCCACCACAGGCTCCCAAAAGGTCATGACTTGAAGGTCTTGGGAACGAGGATAGTTTGTAATAGAAAATTTTAATTATTCCGCAAATTTCAATGGTTGTATTATCATTTAATGATGTAAAAGTAGACGTTGAATGTATTATTAACGACTGAAATCGAGAATTAAATTGTATGAATTTTGGGGTCGTTACAATATTACTGTACTTTTACCACCAGGTATTTCAACAGATTAACGGTAAAAAATTTCGTCGTTATTTTTTTATAAGAAGTTATTTCTGTTGTTTTCTAGCTTCGACAGTTATTCCGTTGTGGGGTCCACTAATGATGGTGTCGTCGTACAAATATTCTCCGATAAAAAGAATATTCCCCGACCAAACGAATATTTCCTGACACACCGAATATTTTATAACAAATTGCTTACTTTGTGAAATTTTCAAATATCATCCTTAACTTTAAACTTTTATCAATTTAACTATTTACCAAAATAGAAAATTGAATACTTTTATTTCATAAAATTCGGGGTCTTACAAAATCAATACACCCGAGCTAATATCGAAGCCAATAGCTGAAATAGAGGCTCACAATGAAAACAACTCAGATGAGGTGGTTATTTTGGAAAACGTAGTACCAGATTCAGAAATGGTGGAACTAACAGATAATGATTCGGACACCGAAGTTGGAGCTGATCAAGCATCAACGGAGGTGCATAATCTGAGGAACAAGGTTTCTTCTCTAGAAAAGCTGTGGGAGATAGAAAAGCTGCTAAATAGTCAATTACGTCAGTTGTTAATAGAAACAATAGAAGAACAAGATAAACTTAAAATCCAAATTGATCAGATGGGAGCTAAAAGTAACAAATCAAGTGCAACTCCGAACAAGAAGGGGAAAAGAAAGATGAAAGACCACGACTTAAGAAAATCCGATAAGAACCAAGCTAAAAAGATGTGTTATATTTGCAGGAATGAGGGACATACCTCTCCTCATTGTCCTGACTTTAAGCAAGGTGCATGTTTTATTTGTGGGTTGGAAGGTCATCGGGCGAAAGGTTGTCCAGAATCAGGAAAAAGGTGTAGGAAATAATTATGATTAGTAGTTGAATGTGTATGTTTGATAATGTGCATGTGTAATGTAATATTTTCAACTTTTGTATAAGTTGTATCAGTAAATCCTGACTTTTGTTGTCACAAAGGGATAACAGTATGTGTTATGCTATGTAAAGTATTTTGAAATCGTTGAATGAGTATGAATCTATGTTTGATTTATGAAATAAGTTTGATATGTTAAACTTATATGATAAGGTTTAAAATGTAAGTTAAATTTATAATTTTATTTAATCATATAATGCCGCAAAGACGTCGAACTCGAAATCAAAGGGCAGAAGAATCTGTCAACAACACTAGGGGACAACAACCAGACCCAATGCAGAACTTCACGGACATTGTAACTCGAGCCATGCAACAGGGAATACCAGCCGCAGGGAACCAGCCAGATAATCGTTTGGCGAATTTCAAAGACTTTAAAGCAGCCGGACCACCAGAATTCAGGGGAACAGCTGACCTTATAGAAGCCCAGACTTGGGTAAAGGAGATAGAGAAGGAGTTCATAATTGCTAGGGTAGATGAGGGGCAAAAGACCGCTTTTGCCACCTATATGATGAAGGGGGGGCTAACTTTTGGTGGGAGGCAAATCAAGCTAGGGCAGGAGAAGGTGTAGTCACATGGGCTAGGTTTAAGATATTATTTTTCGAAAACTATCTATCAGCTAGTATGCAGGCGAGGATAGAGGTGAAATTTCTAGAGTTAAAGAAAGATAACATGACAGTTGCGGAGTATGCCGCAAAGTTTAATGAATTGGCTAGGTTTACTCCGCATCAAGTTGATACGGAGGCTAGGAAGGCGGGGAGGTTTTAGCTGGGATTAAAACCCTGGCTCTACAACAAGGTGGCAGTATTGTAGATTTCTACATTAGCAGCACTTCTAGAAAAGGCTATCATAGCTGAAGAAGGGAGTGAGGCTGTGACACTCCTAAATTTGGGTTACCTGACCCCCGAGTTTGGTGTTCACAATCCACAATATAATACCATCTAACTACCCATTCATATAGAAATAGTAATACATATCACATTAGCATATGTTGTTAATACATTAGTCCCAGGTTCTCTAACCTTAACCTTACAAACATACCCTTTAGATATACAAAAAGGGTTTACAAAACAACATAATAAATATGCTAATCATAACTAATTTATCACGATGCCTTTTCCTTTATTCCTCACTACACCTTTTGCCACTTCGTTCCTAGCTGAAAAGTTTTATATATATAGCAAGGGTGAGCAACAAATTTGCCCCGCAAGTTAAGACATACAATAAATGTATAAGAATTAATAAGAACAAACTATTTATTTTGATAGAATGAAACCAAAGTTCGGGGAACTTTGAAATAGCTGAACAAAGCTTTAATAATTAATAAGTCTTCTCACAATCTATGTCAATTAACCCTTGTTTTGAAGCTGTATTCTAGAATGATATCTGAAATACTAGAGATGAGGAATGGAGAAATCCAGATGACAGGGAAGATGAAATCTGAAATGAAAGTAAGGTATTCTTAATTCTTCGAAATACCAGGTACGTAAATTTCGGGGACGTAATTTCATAAGGAGAGAGATTGTAAGACCCTGAATTTTATAAAATAAAAGTATTCAGTTTTCTATTTTGGTAAATAGTTAAATTGATAAAAGTTTAAAGTTAAGGATGATATTTGAAAATTTTGCAAAGTAAGCAAGTTATTATAAAATATTCGTTGGTCAGGAAATATTGTGACGCCCCCAAATTCTGACCTCCACTTGGTCACTCAAATTTGGTTCATCACGTGCTTAAAGTATTACCATAATAACTAAAATCATACATTCACAATGGAAGATCTAAATTAGAATAATATACAATGATTTATTATAATTATTCCCCCAAGTCTTGCAACCTATAGTGCTTAATAGATTACATAATAATATCGAATACAGACTTATTACATAATCCTACTTAAGCTTAAACATAGTCTGGAAATAGTCTTAAAACAACATAATAGATTAAACATAAAAAGAACAAGCTAGTCGGTAGCCTTAGCCTTTCCCTTGCCCTTGTCTGTTCCAGAGACACCTCCCTGTTCTTCCTTAACTAAAAGGTTTTAAATAAGCAAGGATGAGCACAAATTGCCCAGCAAGTAATATACAACAAGGGTGTAGGATATAATATCACAAGATTTGAAATGTCGTAGTGTCATTTCTTTGATAGTTCAAAGTGTCAGAATAACATCATGGATAAGGAATATCAATAATACTTATACTAAGATCAATAATTCAATATAAATTAACTGATATATATGAATTCAAAGGCTATCAAGGTATCCGACTGGATAACAATTTATAATGAGCAGTCACTAAGGACTATTGAACATCTACTAGAATTACTAATATTAAACTGATAACCCAAAACAAATAAAGTACTGTAGAGGATCAGTCTACAATACTCCATGTTATGCATAACACCACAATAATAACCACTCATGTGTTGGGGTTTCCAACAACATACATTCCCCTTACCATAAGGGTTGTTCAACTCAGTTTTCAAGATTTTTGCACCAGTCAATTGGTTTGGATAGTTTTTATAAACATGCATGTAGTCTAGCCGAATCAAATAGCATAAACACTTTCATAG
Source organism: Panax notoginseng (assembly GCA_016801055.1). Taxonomy (NCBI): domain Eukaryota; kingdom Viridiplantae; phylum Streptophyta; class Magnoliopsida; order Apiales; family Araliaceae; genus Panax; species Panax notoginseng. The sequence goes on from CM029015.1 coordinate 106,437,148, forward strand.
TATTCGAGAATAAAACTAAATTCAACATGATTAATAGTTTTCACAATCGTTTTAAATATACTAGCTCAATTGAACGAGTAAATAGGATAACTTGTATTCAATGAGATAAGCTTACGATATTCGTTGAATAAAGTAACGCAAAGGTTTAGGATACTTGCACAATAAGATAGGTTTAGAAACTTGCTCAATATAGATTTGAGTAAGGTTAGAGAACTTGCCTCAAGCGTGGTTTAACAAAATATCGCTTATCGATACACTTTCGAATCCTAACATAATATGATACGCATATAGGATATTCATTAGTTAAACATATTCGATAAACAATCTTGCTAAATATAGTCCAAGGGTACATATACGACTCAATTAAGAAACCTTATATGTATGCCATTACGTAGCTCGGATCTATTGTTAGACTTCATCATTTTAAAATACTTTGTTAATTCAAGCTAAGTTAAGTGTTAATATGCAAAGCTACTTTTGTCAGTGTGTCATGCACAAAAACAAGCATAATAAAGTTATACTAGCATGCTACATACTTCAGAAATCACAGAAGTCACTTTCTTAGTTTGTAGACTGGCGCGGCCGCGCCTGATTTGTACTAAGGAGACGCGCGGCCGCACGACCGCGTGGCTCCTAGTTCAAATTAGGACTGAGCAATTATTTGCTTGGCCTAGCTCGTCCATCCTTACATACATAACATATATTAACCTGTTAAGGGTCCTTTCGCATCATTCAAGTTTAATCTAGGTCCTGTCTTGCACAATACAAATCTAAGTTGGACATCTCAACAATTTAAGGCTATTTATGGTTTTGAAATCACAAAGTCCAACATGCTTGACTCTTAAACATACAAAGTGGTCATATAAATCATATTAGACATGCTTGTGAGTATTCGTATCACATACGTGTATTTAACATTGTTTTGTTCTGAGATATGCTTCATTTATGATTACGATACCTTTGCATGGTATATATATATTTATGATACATGAGGGCATCTAAGGGTATCATCTAGCGTGTTCATAATCATCAGATTCTAACTTTCAAAGTAACATATTAACATTCACGTTCAAAGTTTGCATTTTCATTAGTAAAGCTTACTACTAAATCCAACATGATCATGCTTCAATATGAAGTCCATATACGTAAGTTAGTATGTCCGACATGCATTTCCAAACCATACTAACATGCTTTCTAGATCAGAATATTCATTACTTCAAGTTCATGATTTCTAGTTTTCTAAATCATGAAGTTTTCTTGAAAACTTAACTTAAATTAAGCTAAAATAACGTAATATATGCAAAATAATATCTAGGCACATGATAGGGTCATTTATATGCATATTCTAACCAAAGTAACATGCTCAGAATAATACAAAAACATTATAGCAGTATCTAAGAACAGCACCACGCGCGACCGCGCGGTATAAGCCTATCTAGCAGACTGAAAAAAATGGCTCTGCTTCTACAGAGCCTCTACACATGAGATGCAAAACCTACAACCAGACCAGCTACCATGCTCCAAAACATGTGTACAAACTCAAATAAAACAATGGCATGCTATTCTACATCAGTTAACAGAGATTTCATAATATTACTAGAATTTGACAAACTTCAAAATTAAGAACATGAGAATAAAAATACTACCTCTTGAAGCTTGAATTAAATTTCTTCACTACTCTGATTATACACTCCTCACAACTTAGCAACTCACACTCTCTATTCTCACTTAACGGACAATTCAAGCAATCAGAGAATGGAGAAGAAATGGTGCTATATATAGAGGATGGATTGCCCAGTTCATGACATTGCTTCATGGTTTGATGCAACGAAAATTGAGAAGGAAAGTGGGATAAAGAAGAGTTGGCCAACTGCCATCCCATAGCCATCATCACAGCCATCTTCTTAGCCTTTTTCCATTTTGCTGAGTTTCACGCAATATGTAGGGGATAGCCCATTAGCCTAATGCGTAACTAGCAACTGAGACTATAATTTGGGACAAGGGTATTAAATGTCAACAACTAGGTTTATAATGCTTACTTGTTCCCAAAAATATAATTTTAATGTGTTAATGCTACTGCACAAATGGTAAGTTAGGGATCATATAATCCATGTACATTATTCCAGTCTAATTATTATCTGTATGGACTTCGTTTAATTACCCACTAGTAATTAATATGTCCTTAAAACTATATTATTTCAAGTAGACTCACTTATTGAGATAATTTAAAATTCTTTGACAGAGTATGTCTTTTAATATTTCCACTCATACTTATTGTCACATAAATGATTGTTTATGTAACTTATAATTCCTTACACTTATTATATAGTTTATATATATTTTATAGCCATACTAACGTGTCACACCACATCTTCTTATTAATTGTAAGAACTATATTGTAACGACCCCAAAACAGGTCCATTCCATCCAACTCATTCTGAGTCGCCAAATACATGGTACAGAAAACAACTACAACTTTATTACAACAATTGTCGTATAAAATACAACAACACATCTGCTGTGAGTTTGGATACAAATATATACCAAATGTGACTCATGTCCCAACCGTGGACAACACCTCACAATGACACCTTACATAAAGGTATAGTCAAAAACTATTTTAGAAATTAGAATATTTGGGAAGTGCTCAAGGAAACCTTTGTACATAGGAGGCCATGCTTCTAGGTTGTGATAGATATCATATGGCCACAGAATTATCCTTGGTTGACCCAATATACCCCAAAGAAAAATAAGAAGATTACTATCATATTCTTCCCAATGGTGAGTCTTCTCTTGACTTATCATTATCTCCACTGTCTCTAATTGAGAATTATACTTCAAACAAACACCGAGATTATATAGGTAGTGCTCGTAAATATACTCAGCAAGTGGATGAGCACAATCCTGTCTTATGATGACACGAGGTTGTATGTCATTAGACATCTTGTATGATAGTGGCAAAACACCCTTCCAACGTTGGGTTCGCTTCACCCTAGATGATTCACCAAATATAACTACTAAATGATGACCACCGTTCTATTCCCCTGTTACCCCCGCTCGACCCAGCTACACTCTTATCACCTGAAAGGAATTGTGAAACAGAAGGGTGAGCACAACTAGCCCAGTAAAGAATATCATGACTAAAGATAAATAAATTATCAATAGCCTTGAACAGAATTAAATCAGAGATTTAGAACATATGGTAGATGATAAAAATTTTCAACCATAGTTGCAGCGGAATGAACAATCCATTAGAAGTGTCAAATAGACTATAAAGTCTATTATCTTCTCCACGTTAAAAATCCACCAACAATGTTTTATCCCTGTACCATCACTCAATAGTTCCTTTCCACAAACATATGAATAACTCATAATCATAATTGTGATTCTAAATTTTTCTTCGCAGCCAGGACGAAGAATATTTTCATCACTTGTCTTTACTTGAAACATCAAAGATCATGGTTATACCAAATCTCAGTTCCTGTTCATAATCATACTAATAACTTCATCTTTGCACTACGGGCCAAAGATATTCATCAACAAGTCATCTTTGCACTACAGGCCAAAGATATTCAACAACGGGTCATCTTTGCATTACGAGCCAAAGATATTCATCAACAACTCATCTTTGCACTACAGGCCAAAGATATTCATATCTCAAAGAAATATATAATCATTTCAGAATTTATATAAACAATAATTATAACAATGTTAATCAATTCATCTTTACACTTAAGCTAAAGATATTCAATTATAAATTCAATGGTCATGATCATACCAGTTAACAATTCATCTTTGCACTACAGGCCAAAGATATTCCTCAGTCACGATCATACCAATAATTTACCCATCTTTACACTCAAGTGAAAGAGAAATTCAACATCAGGGTTATAAAAATGTTATATATGATAATAAAAATAATATGATCAAAACATGGATTTAATTTCAAGAGCAATATTCATAAATCAGCTATAATTTGGTTAGAAAAAGAAACCAATTTTTGTCGTGAATAGTAACTCGTGAATAGTAACTCATAAATAGTAACTCGTGAATAGTAACTCATGAATAGTAACTCATGAATAGTAATCTCGACATGAAAAAGGTAAAAATTCCACAATAATATACATACCAATATTTCGGTATAATGATATTGAAAGAATAATATTTCTTAAGCTTATAAATAATTTATTTAAATTGTTTACACTTTACTAATTAATGTATTTAATCATCATAAAATGTCAACTCTTAAGATTTCATCATCAATAACCAAAACCCTCATCAAAAATCTGCATATACCTCATATAGGATTCTCAAGCCATAAAATCATATTTTTCAATTTTCTTACATCACATAACATATTTAATTTATTTTCTCATAACTAGTCCATTTACATGAAAAATACCAATCAGTTACAAAAATATTTCTTTTCTGGGATTTATCAGAATATAGTCTCATATTGAACATATATTTTTCACAGAATTTTTAAAACTCATTTACTATTTTTCATATGGCCAAAACCGCCGAATATTTAGACATTTATCATAAATTGTACTTTTATCCAAAAATTTTAAAATTCATAGAGTACACTAATATTATATAGATGTACTCCCAATAAAAATTTCATCAATTTTGGAGTTAACCACAAGGAAGTATAAGCGGTTACTTTTAAAATAGTCTTTTCTCATAAAATTCATAACTCTTAATCTATACATCCAAAAATCACCATTTTTGGACGCAATCAATAAAACTCATCAAAATATCATTTCAAATTTTTTTAGAATTTTTTGAAGGTCAGAAAAATTACGAAACTGAAAAATATAACAACCCTTAAAATCCCTTACTATCCCTTACAATCCCTTACCTCAAAAGAGCAGCACTTCTGACTGGATATCGGATATGACGCTGAAAGAAACTTGCACTGATGAATAGCAACTCACCAAATATCTAAATACTCACAAAATACACTCAATAATCTAGAGAGAGAAAGAGAGAAAACTTGTTTCTGGTGTGATTTTTAATTCTAACTTAACCCTCTATTTATAGGAAAATGTTAGCACGCCGAAGCAGACTTAACCTGCAACCTGATGGCTTTACCTGCTACTATTCCCACCCACCACATTTGAATAAAAATCTCAGCACATTTCTTCACCAACCACAAGTAGGGCCCACCAATTCTAGAATTTTCCACCAAAATGATTAACTCCAAAAATTCAACAATTTCTGAACCAATCATCTCGTAAAATTTATAACAAATCATACGTTCATTTTTAACGGTTCAAAATTTGTGGACATATACTCAACTTATATATGTATAACATATCCAAAAATTACAACGATCCAACGGCCGGATTAAAAATTATAACACTCGCAAAATATCTCAAAAACCCTAATTTAATTTTCAATACCTCCGTTCCGACAAAAATACAGATAAAACACCTCAACATTAACTCTTTCATTTTTAACCACAAAAATATATCTCTCATTTATATCCGTATAAAATAAATATTTCTTTATCATATGAATCAATAATTAATTATTCACAAATAATAGTACATAATCACATTTATGACAACCAGCCCGTTCTCAGGAAAGAGGGGGCTTTCCAATAAGAATTTCTCCTTACTGGCGCGCAATTAGGTGACCAAACCTCTCCTTAGACAGAACTTTCTAGATATTGCCAATAATGCTATCTAATAATATTATTTAAATAATATTAATTATTGATCTGATAATGGAAAATACTGTGCAACAACAATTATTGAAAAACAATAATATAAAATATCAACGCAGCAATTATTGAATCATTAAAATAAAATATTGAACAGTAACTATTGTAACAATTATTGAGTAGTGCCTTCTTACGTATGAATCAATAATTGGTGTAATACCGTGTGCTACTGTATTTTAACCACCAGGTATTCCAACAGTATTAACGATAACAACTACGCCGTTATTTATAAACAATTTATACTTGTCGTTTTTTTCATCCAATCGCTTTCCATTATGGGGCCCACACAAGGCTGCGCCGTTCTACGAATATTCTCCGATAGCAAGAATATTCCACGACCAAACGAATATTCCCCGACAACAATGAATATTTTATAACCACTTGCGTATTTTGAAAAAAAATTCATATATCACCCTTAACTTTAACTTTTATCAATTTAACAATTTTCATATATCACGCACATTAATTAATAATACCGTTCTAATTATGCAATTTATGTTACTCATAATAACAATTACTAATCACATAACATTAATTAATTACCAATAAAATTAATAACAATTAACAATTAATTGTTCACTTGATAATTCCTTCATCGATTAATACTACTATTAATATTTAACCGAAATTCTTTAATAACTAATAACAATTAATATAAATTAATTGTTCGCTTAACAATTCTTCTGTTAATTAATATAATCACTATTATATCTCATCACGGTGCCACACAAGGCATTTAACGAGTTCATCACAAATTCCATGTATTCTCAATTATTCAATTATTTAATATAATTGAGTTAACTCATTTCGTAACACAAAATTATTTATATCCAAATAAATATTCATTTCCATTAATATATCTATTTAATAAGACGTGGAAATTCTCAAGTATTACTAATATTTGTTTGGTCAAGGAATATTCTTTTTATCGAAGAATATTTGTACGACGACACCATCTTTGGTGGTCCCCACAACGGAATAACTATCGAAGTTAGAAAACGACAGAAATAACTTCTTATAAAAAAAATAACGGCGAAAGTTTTTACCGTTAAACTGTTGAAATACCCAGTGGTAAAAGTATAGTAATACGCGTGGTTGCATAGTAGCACACGGTATTGATTATTAATGCTTACGTGAGAAGTCACTCAATTATTGCTACAGTAATTGCTGCATAATATCTCACGTTATTTAATTCAATTATTGTCACAGTATCATCTGCATAATATTTTATATTATTTAATCAATAATTGAGACGACAAAGTTATTCATATTATTATTTGAAATATTGACGATGTCTAGAAAGTTTTATCGAGGAGAGGTTTGGTCACCTAATTGCGCGCCAATAAGGAGAAATCCTTATAGAAAAGTCTCCTCTTTCCTAAGAATGATCTGGTTGTTAAATATTGTGAGTTATAATATTAATGATGAATAATTGCTAATAGATTTAAAATGTATTTATTAAAGATAAATAATTTATGGTAATTATTTATTCAATTTTTGATATAAATAGAGGGGTTTGTTATGAGGTGTTTGTTATAAGTTTGACTTATTATTCCATGAGGAGATATAGTAATTTATCAGACCGTTGGTTGAAGTTATAATAGTAAATCAATATCGATCGTTGGTTGAAGATACTATAGTAAATCAATATGGACCGCTGGTGGAAAGTTATAATAGTAAATCAATATGGATCGCTGGTTTAAAGTTTTAATAGTAAATCAGTATGGACCGTTACTTTAAGTTTTAATAGTAAATTAATATGGACCTTCCGATTAAAAGTAAATTAATTTGGGCCGTTCATGAATTAGTTACTATTCAGTCCTTTTTTCTATAAATAGAAGCTAATTCCTTCATTATTTCTTACGGATTCACTAAAACTCTAGAGAGAGAAACTATAGAGAGAAAGAAGAGGAGTATTATGCTACTACCCTACTTCAGTATTCAATCTTCTACTAAGGTAAGGGGTGTTATTTATTTCATATTCACTTACGATATTATTTTTCGTATTCGTAAGAAATATTATCTTCGTTCAATATTCGTAAGAGATATTATTTGTTGTATTCGTAAGGGGTGTTATTTATTTCATATTCACTTACGATATTATTTTTCGTATTCATAAGAAATATTATATTCGTTCAATATTCATAAGACATATTATTTGTTGTATTCGTAAGGGGTGTTATTTATTTTGTATTCGTAAGGGGTATTATTTCTTTCGTATCCATGAAGAGAGTTATTTTCCTTCAATACTCGTAAGGGTTGTTATTACATTCTTTATTATTATGTGGGAATAACCTGTCCACGCAGACTACCGTATGCATGGTGAAATCTTTTATTATTCCATTCTTTATTATTCCGTGGAAATAACCTGTCTACGCGGACTACTGCATACCTGGTGAAATCTTTTGTTATTCCATTATTTATTATTCGGTGGAAATAACATGTCTACGCGGACTATCGCATGCCTGTGAATAACCCTTCGTATTCAATTGTTATTAAATTGTGAAAATAATCTGTTTACTCGGACTACCGCATGACGGGTGAAAATCCATTTGCAGTTTCGTATATTATTTCTTTTCATATTATTAAATCTAAACTTAGTATGGTAAGTATTGCTTTTATAATTCCTAAAATTAGTGGAATATTCTTGAGTTTTGCGCTTCATTCATTATCTTTTTATTGGAATATTTATCTGAACTTTCTTATTAAATTTCAATATTTTCACCCGGGATACTATTCACGGGTTACTATTCACTCAGTTACTATTCACTCGAATATTATTCACCTAAGGATTCGGGATACTTTTCATACCGAGTTACTATTCACGGGGTACTATTCACAGGATACTATTCACTCGTGTACTATTCACCCAGAGTACTATTCATTACTAAAATTGATTTCTTTTCGGTCCAAATCATTTTTTTGATAAAATATTATTCTTGAATTTTACTCCACAAAGCAGTATCATGTTGACAATTTGAATATTTTTAAACTATGTATAAATTTAAAGTCTTTAATATTTATCCTTGATTTCATTTGATTATTGCTTATATCATTGTAATCATCCTTATGCTTATATTGTAATAAAAGTCATCTATGGCTTACGTGCATAGATGGACTGTTGATTGGTATGATTATGACCCGAGAATATTCGGTATAATCATGACCGTAATGTTATAAATGGTGTGGTAAAAGTCCTCATTGGCCTGTAGTGCATTGATGGACATATGTTGGTACGATCATAACCATACGTTCTCTTCGGCCAAGGGTGCAAAGATGAATTGTTGTTTGACATGATCATGACCATTGGTAAAAACACGAATACCTTTGGCCCGTAGTGTATGGATAATTCGTGGTCGTGATACTTTGTGATGCACAAAATGGACTTTATACAAACACCAATTAAGTAATTATAAATGCGGTAATTAAAGTAAGAAATAAGACAGGTGTTAAAGTGGTTCGGTCAAGTTGACCTAGTCCACTGTTGAATGGCTATAGTTGCCTGGCACTTTATATTATATGGGTTGGAGAGAATACATGGAGCATAAGCTTTCTAGATACAAGAGTTCGTTGCCCCCAGTGATGGTAAGGCGTTCTATTTATAGTGGTCGTGAAGGTTTTGGGGTGAGCACGTAACCACTACTTTAGTGGAACTCCTAACTTCTTCTTAGCGTGCAAGGTGATGTACGTGCTCTCACTGAGGTCCGTAGACGAGACTTGACCACTTCACGGCGTGGGCGTGCTTAATTAACCCGACTGTGATGGATCATATTTGTTGGGCTTGCCAGACCTCTTGAGCTTGGGCCTATCATATGGGCTTATGACATGGACTGGGTCTTTGGACTAGCCCCATCATTTGCCCCCAATGCCCTGCGTCTAACAGAACTTGGAGATGAGGGCATTCGGCTTAAATTCAGATTTTTGACAAAACTGGAAAAAGCTTCAGGAGGCTAAAATATACGCTTCAGAAGCTCGTCGATACGGTCGTTTTGATATATTAATGGCCCCGATCGGAGTTACGGATCAAAAGTTATGACTTAAATAGTAAAAGTACCTTTAAATTCAAATTCCTTAGAAATTCCTTTTGACTTTTGACTCTCCCCTTTTCAAATAAACCCTTCTGGTTTGTAAGACTCTTTCTCCCTCATTCTTGAATAACCTAGGTCGTAGATTTTGGCGTTTTGCGTCCTATTCTTCATCTTACTTATTCCATAGAGATTAGGAAGGCTCAATTCCAGAAATCTCTTAGTAAGGACTTTTCAATATCGAACAAAGGAAGAGATAGCCATGGGAGTGGACTGACCGATGAAGTGAGCTCCCAAGTGACTGCCATGGTGGATAATGTTGTGCACGACATTGCTGGAAGTGCCGATCTATTTGAGCTTCATCGCAGAGCTGGACAGGGGAGATCTGGGCGAGCTGGTCAGGCCTTGGGCGAGTGGGGGTGAGCTGGGTAGGCCTTGGGCAAGCAGAGGTGAGCTGCTCAGGCTTTGGATGAGTAGGAGTTGGTTGTGGTCAAACATGAGCTGGTCCAGGGCGAGCAGGAGCTTGTCCTGGGCGAGCAGGAGCTGGTCCTGGGCGAGCACGAGCTGGTTTTGGGCGTGGGCGAGCATGGGTCAGTATCTTTGGGTGAGCAGAGGTGAGCTGAGCAAGTTTTGGGCAAGTAGAGCCGAGCTGAGCATGTTTTGGGTGAGCAGAACCAAGCTGTGCAAGTTTTGGGCGAGCAGGGGGTTTCAGATGTCTCTCTAAGCACTGGGCAGAGTATTACAAAAGTACCCCATTCTTTAAGACCCCGAAAGATGAAGCATAAAAGCAAATTGATCCCCGATGATGTTAGGTCTAAAGTAAGTACCCTTTTCAGCTCACTCAATTCTGATGATGAGATTTCAAGGCTTATTTCTAGTTATCATATTCCACCCACGGTGTCGTGTCGCCGGGCCGAGAAGGGTGAATGTGCTTGTGACAATTCCTCTGGTGACATTATCATTTACGAGGAGATGCTTGAGGTCGAGCTTAGGTTCCCCATGTCCCATCCCATTTGTCAAATTTTGCACTATTTTTCTCTTACACGAGGGCAGTTAGCGCCCAATGGTTGGAGAGTCTTGTTGGGTTTTCTCATATTATGGAAGAAGGTGCACCACGAAGATGTTTCTCCCAAAGAGTTCCATGGGGCTTATAATTTGAGTGAGACTCCTGCACCAAATAGGGGCTGGTATTATTTTACTTCAAAGAGTGGTATGGTGTTCACTAGGTTACGCTCCAATTGCCATGGCTAGAAATCTCGGTTTTTCTTTGTTGGCAGAGAATGGGCTGCAGAGGCTGATAGGACCTTGGTTTCAATGCATTGGGGTGCTTCCAAGAAACCCGGTACGTCTTTGAGTTTACTATATTTTTTTCGTATATATATATGCTCATCATCTACTTGCAGGTATGCCGGTGCTCTTCAAAGAACAAGAGTCGAAGCTGCAGGCTATAAAGGCTCACCCTGATAAAGACCTAAGCGTTCTTCTGCCTAAGTACGGCAGTAGAGTTGGAGGTTCTTCGCCGAAATCAGGTGGTTCTTTGTTAAAGAGAAAAGGTATGTTGATTTACCTTATAACTCATCTTTTATGGGATAATGGTCATTCAAATAACGTTTTTTCTCATTTGCTGCAGTGGACAGGGCGATGATTGGGTCGATCCTCTCTGGGGGCACCAGTAGGGGAGCTCATCCTCCCAAGGTGGCGAGGACAGATGATGTGCACATTGAGTCAAGCGCTCATCTAGCGACACCTTCAGATGTGCCTTCCCAGTTGGTGACTTCGAGAGCTACTCAAGAGACTTCCCCTCCTATGCCTCCTGACCCCCACCCGTCCACGTCTCCTGTAGGAGCTCATGTAGGGGCATCTATTTAGTTCGGTTCTAAGCTGGGGGATCCTCACGTCATTAGGGAACGACTTGGGAGATTTGTGTTTCCATCTGATATTCAGTAGATTAGTGCTTTGGGCACTGAAGGGGTTATCAACACATTTCTGGAGGGCTTGGCTCAGGTAAGAATCCCTTTTTTTTATGCGCTTGGTCATTCTTTTTCTTTTGTCTTCTCCAGATTTCTACAGCATTTGTATGCTTGTTCTCGAGGGCTCATTTTTACGGCCAATTGACCCTTAACCATGAGGCTGTGCAGAAGGAGCTTCTTGCTGCTCATGGGAGGATTATCGAGCTCGAAGCTGCTGATAGGGCTTCTCGGGCTGAGATTTTGGCAACCCGTGGGAAGGTCGCGCTTAGTGAGGCAGCTTGCTCGAAAGCTGAAACAGATCTTTCGGCTATCCGTGATAGGACAGTTAAGCTTGAGGCTGAGCTTTTGGCAAACCGTGAGAGGGATGCACTCAGGGAGGTGGAGCTAGTTGAGGCCCGTGGGAAGGCAACTAATATTGACACTGAGCTTCAAATGGCCTGTGAGAGGAACGCGCTCAGGGAGGCTGCCTGTTCGAGAGCGGAGGAAAAATTGAAGGTAGCTCAAGAAAGAGCTTCTCAGGTTAAAGCGAATCTGGAGTATGCTGTTGCAGGTGCATTCATTGATGGCTATAAGGAGCTTCGGGGGAAGATCTCTGCTTCTTTCCCCGATATTGATTTCTTAGGCTTTGTGCCAATTGAGGCGCCTGACGATGGAGGTTCTGAAGATGCTAAGGATGATGAGGACGACCATGATAGTAGTTAGAGTGCTAGGGACTTTTGATTTTTTTTTAAGAAAGGTCGTATGCATCCTTACTTTTGTACTGATACTCCTTTGAAATTGAATGAAAAATGTAATCTTTTGGAGTAAAATATAGGAAATTTCATTGCTGATCCAAAAAAGGTATTTTTAACATTGGATAAAAAAGGTAAATAAAATTAAGTCCCTAATTATACTACCATTACTTCTTCAAGGTGTCACTAATAATACCTCTTCAAGTGATTATCATTCCATGGATGAGGTAAGACCTTCCCTTTAGAATTTTGGATCTTGTAAGTGGCTGGTCTCACCACTTCTGTCACAAGGTATGGTCCTTCCCAATTTGGTCCCAGTTTTCCTTCGCGCGAATCCTTCGTGGAGAGGATCACCTTCATAAGGACCCAGTCTCCTGGTTGGAAGGAACGAGGCTTCACCATTGAGTTGTAATACTTTGCCATGTGATGCTTATACTCTGCGTTGCGGACCACGACCATCTCCCTTTCCTCCTCTACCAAGTCGAGGTTGATGCGGAGTCCTTCCTCATTGGTGGCAGGGTCATGGTGTTGGACCCTTAGAGAGTTCACCCCTATCTCTATAGGGATGACCGCCTCAGTTCCAAAGGCTAGAGAAAAAGGGGTTTCCCCAGTTGGAGTACTTGGCGTGGTTCGGTAGGCCCACAATACGACTGGGAGTTCATCGACCCAAAGCCCCTTCGCCCTTTCAAGCCTTGTCTTTAAATTGCGTAGCACTGTTCTCACCATAACTTCTACTTGTCCATTTGCCTGCAGGTGAGATGGGCTAGAGTGCGGCTGCTTTATTTGAAGGTTAGAACAGAAGGAGTTCAGCAGCTTGTTGTCGAATCGTTTGGCGTTGTCACTGACAATGGCGTGGGGTATGCCGAAGCGACATACTAGATTCTTCCAAATGAAATCTTTAACCTTTGCATCTATGATTTTTGCTAAGGGTTCAGCTTCAGCCCGCTTGGTAAAATAATCAACTGCTACGACTACAAACTTGCACTGTCCTTCGCTTAGAGGCAACGGGCATAGGATGTCGATGCCCCATTTGGAGAAAGGTCATGGCCTTGAAATGGTCGTTAACTCTTTTGGTGGTTGTCTGGGTACAGTTGCAAAGTGTTGACACTTGTCACACTTCTTGGAGAACTCCTGGGCATCCTTTACCATAGAAGGCCAGAAGTAACCTTGCCTGAGCGCCTTGTGGGCAAAGGATCGTCCTCCTGAGTGGTTCCCACATATTCCCTCATGGATCTCTCACAGGGCATAGTGAGGTTCTTTGGGTGAAATGCATCGGAGCAATGGCAAGGAATAACCCTTCTTGTATAGAGTGTCCTACAGAATGGTGAACTTAGAAGCTCTCATTCTTAGCTTCCTAGCTTCTGAAGGGCTATCTAGTAATACACCTTCTCGGAGATATGTCATTATCGGGGTCATCCAGTTTGATTCGGTCGATGCGCAGTTGACACTTGTGATTCTCGAGTCTATCGTACTTGGTTCGAACTGGTGACCAATAAATGTTGGTCCTCCTGGTGGGGTTTCCAAAGATGAGGCAAGCCGTGCAAGTGCATCGGCGACCATGTTATCTTCCCTGGGAATGTGACAAATTTGGAAATATTTGAACTTTGACGTCATGCTTTTTACCATGCCAAGATATTCTTGCATTCTGGCTCCTTTTTCTTCGTATTCTCCCTTCATTTGGTTAACTATCAACTGAGAGTCGCTATATGTAATAAGGTGTTGAGTCTCTATCTCAATTTCCAATCTTAATCCGGAGAGGAGGGCTTCATATTCTGCCTCATTGTTCGAGGCAATAAAGTGGAGCTTCACTGCATATTTGAGAGCTGTACAATCTGGGCTGATTAAGATCTGACCTGCTCCGCCTCCATCCCTAGTCAAGGAACTGTCTACATAGATCTTCCAAGATGGAAGGGAGCATGGGTCGGAGATTAAAGAGGGGGACTGGGCGCCAAGATTAGGAACTGGGGCTCCAGTATGGGTCCTTTGGAGTGTCTGGTAGTCCGAACGAGCTGTATGGGCGTCTGAGGAGGGAGTCTGGGCGCTCAGCATGATGGTCTGGTCGCTTGGGATGGCCTGGGTGCTCAGTTCGGGCGTTTGTCCTTCGTTATGCTGTTGAGCGCTTCCATCAACCATCTCTAAACTGGGTGAAATGGGAATCTCATTGTTCTCCGTCTCTGCTGGTGTCAGCTCAGCAATGAAATTCGCCAGTGCTTGTGCTTTGATGGCTGACCTTGGTTGGTACTATATGTCAAACTCACCAAGCTCCACTGCCCACTTAAGTAGTCTCCCAGATACGTTGAGCTTTCCCAAGACTCCTTTTAGAGGTTGATCTGTGATGACGATGATGCTGTGACTTTGGAAGTAGTGTCGTAGCCGTCTCGCTGTTGTGATTAAAGCGAGTGCCAGTTTTTCTAGTCTCGAATACCTGACTTCTGCTCCCCGGTACGCTCTGCTTACATAGTAAATGGGCATCTGCGCTTCATCGTTATCCCTGACGAGGACTAAGCTCATTGCCGATGGGGAGGCAGAAAGGTACAAATATAACACCTCGCCTGGCGTGGCATGTGAAAGGAGAGGAGGTGCGGCCAAGTAGGCTTTCAGTTTTTGGAATGCCTCCTCTGCCTCATGTCCCCACTCAAAAGCTTTTCGAAGAATTTTAGAAAAGGGCAGACACTTATCTGCAGACTTGGAGACGAACATGTTGAGTGCCGTAATTCTTCCATTGAGGCGCTGGAGCTCGTTGGTTGAAGTGGGTAATTTCATATCGAGGATGACTTTGATCTTATCAAGGTTTGCTTCAATTCCCCTTTGGTTGACCATGAAACCTAGGAATTTTCTCGATCCTACGCCGAAGGTTCACTTTTCAGGGTTCAGCTTCAGGCGGTACGATTAAGAACATTGAAGGTCTGTTGGAGGTGATTAATGTGATCTGCTGCGGCGAGGCTCTTTACCAACATGTCGTCGACGTAGACTTCCATTGTTCGTCCAATTTGAGACTGGAACATTTTGTTCACCGGTCGTTGGTAGGTTGCTCCTGAGTTCCTCAACCCGAAGGGCATGGCCCTGTAACAGTAAGTTCCTTTGGGAGTGATGAACGATGTCTTCTCCTGGTCCAGGGGGTGCATGCTAATCTGGTTATACCCGGAGTACGCATCTAGGAAAGTGAGCAACTCATGCCCTGCAGTGGCATCGATGAGGAGGTCAATCCGTGGTAGCGGGTAGCTGTCTTTTGGGCACGCCTTATTGAGCTCTGTGAAGTCGACATAGAGGCGCCACTTCCCGTTAGCTTTAGTAACCATTACCACATTGGAGAGCCATTCTGGGTATGCTACTTCTCTAACCGCTCCATTATCTATTAGCTTTTTGACTTCCTCGCCCATGGCTTGGGCCCTTGTAGTGGAGGCACCCCTTAGCTTTTGGCGAACTGGCTTGAAACAAGGGTCAACATTGAGACAATGTGTGGCTATTTCTAGGTCGATGCCCTCCAAGTCAGCATGTGACCATCCAAAAACATCCATGTTGTTTTTGAGAAAGTCTATCAGTTGCTGAAATAGATCATTACCGAGGGAAGAACCAATGTACACCTTTCTATCTGGGTGTTCCTTGTCCAAGACTACAGGGGTGAGCTCCTCGATGGGCTCTCCTCTTTCTATGGTGGAGTCATCCCTTGGGTCAAGGACCTCGACCTGTAATGCCTCTTCTTGCTTTCTGGTCTTCATGGAGGAGACATAGCACTCTCTTGTTGCTACTTGGTCTCCTCCGACTTCTCCGACTCCATTCGGGGTTGGAAAGCGGAGGATAAGATGATAGGTGGAGGTGACAGCCCTCAATGTGTTAAGAGCGGGTCGCCCCAGTATGATGTTATAGGCTGATGGGCAGTCTATAACTAAGAAGTTGACTATAATTGTAGATCTTCTTGGTGCTATTCCGGCTGTGATTGGCAGGGTGATGGATCCTAGGGGATATACCTTTTCCCCTGAGAACCCCATGAGAGGTGACCTGATGGGCTGCAATCTCTCCCTGCCAAGGTTGAGCTTATCATAAGCTTCTACGAACAAGATATCGGCAGAGCTACCACTGTCTACCAGGATTCTGCGTACTTGAAAATTGGCCACGGTCATGGTGAGCACAAGAGGGTCATCGTGCGGGTGCTGAATCCCCTTCAAATCCTCATCTGAGAAGGATATGACTTCGCTAGCATCTTACTTGGGCATCTTGGATGGGCGCCCTTCTTTCGGGTGCCTTGCTTTCTTGACATGTGCCTTCATGGCAGACAACAACTCTCCCCTTCCTGTGAATCCTCCCGAGATGGTGTGAATCTCCCCCACTGGATTTTGATCTTCCTAATTGCGAGTTGGTGATGGTGCCTGTCTTCTACCAGCAACATACTGGCGGAGTTGACCGCATTGAATGAGATCTTTAATTTGTTTCTTGAGTTTGTAGCAATCGTCAGTGTCATGACCGTGGTCACGATGAAAACGGCAGTACTTGTTCGGATTCTTGCGGTTTGGTGGAGACTTCATCCTCGCCGGCCACTTTATGGTGGGGTCATCCTGAATCTGTAAAAGAATGTGCTCGACAGTGGCATTGAGGGGAGTGAATGGTCGTCGATATTTCTGAGGAGCAGGACTGAGTCTGTCTTTGGCGGACACCCTCTCTATCCTGCTTGATTTGTTGTCAGTCTCCTTCTTGTCATCCCTGTCTCTTCTTTTTCTCTTCTCTCCTACTCTAGAGGATTTAACTCGTCTGGCCCTTGTGACGTCCTCATCATTCATGTATTTCTGGGCCTTTGCTAATAGCTCAGTCATGTTCTTTGGTGGACGTTTCATCACTGAGAAAGGAAAACTTGACGAGCGAAGACCTCCTAAAAAGGCAGTCATGGTTACCTTATCATCAGGTTCCTTTACTTGAAGAATCTCTTTGTTGAAACGAGTGAGGTAGTCCTCCAGGCTCTCGTCATTATCTTGCTTTATGCTGAGAAGGTGTGTGACGGGCTTTTGATGACGTCGCCCCCCAATAAAGTGGGACACAAAAGACTTGCTCAACTCAGCAAAGGTTGAGATGGAGGCTGGAGAGAGCTTGGCAAACCACAGTCGAGCGGAGCCCCTCAAGGTGGTTGGGAACGCCCTGCACATGATTTCATCAGGGATGTTATGGAGCTGCATCAGGGTTTTGTATGTTTTGAGGGGATCTAGCGGATCTTTCGTTCCGTCAAAGGTCTCCACGGATGGCATTTTGAACTTTTGAGGGAGTGGATAGTTCGCCACGTCGGGCTTGAAGGGCGTGTCTATTCACCCCTCAAGATAATCCACAGTTTCTGGTCCTCGGGCCTTCATGGCGTTGAAGACATCACCTAGTTGGTTTTGCACTTCCTTGATTTTCTCGTCCCAGTGATTAAGTGCCCCTTGGAATGATCATAGGGGTGACTCCCATGGTCCACGCTTTGGTTGTCGCCTTCATCTTCTTGGAGATGAAGATCTCCTGCTTGGCAAGTAGGAGGAGGAGGTGGATCAGGGTGGGCTCCCCTGTGTGGAACTCCTTGATGTCCAGGGGGCGGACCTCCCTGTTGCATTCCTCCTCCTTGTCCGGCGAGCTGGAGTTGTAGTATTTGCTGGTTTTGTATAGCCAACTGCTGCATGGTCTCCAGCATCTGTTGCGGATTTGGAGTAGAAGTATTTGGAGCAGGGTTGGTGTGCGGAGGAGCATCCTCTTCCAACCGTGGATTGTCTTCAGGTTGGTTCATTGACCTGGTCGTAATCGCCATTGATTTAAATGTTTGATGGTGAAAATCTTTTTGATTCCCACAGACGGCGCCAAACTAGTGATGCACAAAATGGACTTTATACAAACACCAATCAAGTAATTATAAATGCAGTAATTAAAGTAAGAAATAAGACAAGTGTTAAAGTGGTTCGGTCAAGTTGACCTAGTCCACTGTTGAATGGCTATAGTCACCTGGCACTTTATATTATATGGGTTGGAGAGAATACAAGGAGCATAAGCTTTCTAGATACAAGAGTTTGTTGCCCCCAGTGATGGTAAGGCGTTCTATTTATAGTGGCCATGATGGTTTTGGGGTGAGCACGTAACCATTACTTTAGTGGAACTCCTAACTTCTTCCTGGCGTGCAAGGTGATGTACGTGCTCTCAGTGAGGTCCGGAGATGAGACTTGACCACTTCATGACGTGGGCGTGCTCAATTAACCCGACTGTGATGGATCATATTTGTTGGGCTCGCCAGACCTCTTGAGCTTGGACCTATTATACGGGCTTATGAGATGGGCTGGGTCTTTTGACTAGACCCATCAATACTAATGAATATCCTTGGCCCGTAGTGCATGAATAATTCATAGATGTGACACTAACGAATATCCTTTTCCGTAGTGCATGGATAATTCGGTGATGTACTGAGATGAGTCTCAGCGATAAAATATTGATAATAAACTTTTAATTTGTTGAAGATAGTAGATATCATGCTCTACTTGACTCTTCTAAAATACAGTTGTATGTTTTGGCTTGTAGTGCAAAGATGAACTGTTAATAAATATCTTTGGCCCGTAGTTCAAAGATGAATTTATTAGTATGATTATGAACAGGAACAATGATTTAGTATTACCATGATCTTTGATGTTTCAAGTAAGGATATGTGATGAAAATTATCTTCGTCCTGGGTGCGGAGAGGAATTTAGAATCACAATTATGATTATGAGTTATTCACGTGATTGTGGACAGGAACTGTTTATTGATGCTACAGGGATAAAATATTGTTGGTGAACCTTTAACATGGAGAAGATAATAGACTTTATGGTCTATTTTACTCTTCTAATGGATTTCTCGTTCTGCTACCACTATGGTTGAAAAGTTTTATCATCTACCATATGTTCTAAATCTCTGATTTATTACTGATGAAGGCTATTGATAATTTAATTATATTTAGTCATGATATTCTTTACTAGGCTAGTTGTGCTCTCCCTTTTGCTTCACAATTCCTTTCAGGTAATAAGAGTGCAGCTGGGTCGAGCGGGAGTAACATGGGAATAAAACGATGGCCTATAGCTGTTGAGGTTTCTCCTAAAATAGTATGAAAATAATTTTATTGAGAATTTTAGATAAGTGTGTCATATTTTATACGTCTTTTTAACCGTTTATTTTGGTGAACCGAATAGGGTGAGGTGAACCCAACTTTGGAAGGGTGTTTTGCCACTATCATATAAGATGTCTAATGACAGACGACATCATGTTATCGTAAGACAGGGTTGCGCACATGAACTTGCTAATTATATCTATGAGCACTACCTATTCAAATATAATTCTCAATTGGAGACAATGGAGATAATTATATGTCAAGAGAAGACTCACCATTGGAAAGAACATGATAGTAATCTTCTCATTTTTCTTTGGGGTCTATTGGGTCAACCAAGGATAATTCTCGAGTTATATGATATCTATCATAACTTAGATGTATGGCCTCCCGTGTACGAAGGTTTCCTTAAGCATTTTCTAAAGATTTTAATTTCTAAAACAGTTATTGACTGTACTTTTATGTAAAGTACCATTGTAAGGTGTCGTGATCGAGGCACCATGAGAGTTACATATATTTGTATTAAAACTCACAGATTATGTGTTGTTGTACTCTGCACGACAGTTCAACAGTTGTATAAATGAAGTTTGTATTTGATTTTTGTAGTGTGATATCTAGCGACTCAGAATTGGTCGTGTGGACCTATTTTGGGGGCATCACAAATTGTATCAGAGCTTAGGGATATGGTCATTGGCGGAGATCTGAGTCTAGAACTAGGAGGGGAGAGACGAGTAATATACTTTACTAGTATGTGGCTTACCTAAGCTGAAATTTCTTACTTGATAAATTTACAAATCGTGATATGTCAATTAACCCTTGTTTTGAAGCTGTATTCTATAATGATATCTGAAATACAGGAGATGAACAATGGAGAAATCAGAATGACAGGGAAGATGGAATCTGAAATCAAAGCAAGATATTCTCAATTCTTTGAAATACTAGGTACGTAAATTTCGGGGGCGAAATTTCATAAGGAGGGGAGATTGTAAAACTCCGAATTTTATGAAATAAAAGTATTCAATTTTCAATTTTGGTAAATAGTTAAATTGATAAAAGTTTAAAGTTAAGGATGATATTTGAAAATATGTCCAAGAATGAAAAGGCATCTTTTTCTCTTCCTTATAGTCTGGATTCTCTTTCAGGATAACAAATCCTTCTAGAATGGGGGATAAAGGTATATATATGCACAAACTACTAACTAATTTATCAATAAAAATGTATATACATCATGTACAATTAACACAATTTGTCAATAAAAATGAATATACATCCTTTAATCTGAGCACACTGACCAAGGAAGTGTTGAACCTATGACAGAGAGACTGTGACGCCCCCAAATTTAAGTACTTGAAACCCGAACTCGGTGCTTCGCCATACCATTTCTATGACCAGAATAATACTAAAATAATAAAAATTGTGACGCCCCCAAAATAGGTATGCATCACCTATTCTGAGTCGCCAAATACATGGTACAGAAACAACTACAACATCATTACTACAATTGTCGTGCAAAATACAACACATAAACTGTGAGTTTAAATACAAATATTGTCTTCTAGACAATATCCATACTCAAATAAGTCCTTATTACAATTATTGAAATACTATTTTACAAAATAGTAAGGACTACTAACACAGTATTCTCGCCTCTTTAGAAAAATGGAACAAAAAGGAAAAGGGTGAGCTTAACTAGCCCAGTAAAGAATATTATGACTAAAATAATATACAACAAATTATCATTAGTCTTCAACAGAGAAAAATCTGATAAAATATAATAGACAACAGGTTTTAGATCAACAACTGCAGCGGAAACAACAATCCATTAGAAGAGTCAAGTAGAGAATTAATTCTACTATCTTCTAAGATTTAAAAGTCCGTTATCAATATTTTATCTATGTAACAACAATCAATATACATCTTGAATCAAATATTCATCTTTGCACTACAGGTCAAAGATATTTATTTATATCACCAGTTGGTCATGTTCATCTAAACGCCTGTTCATCTTTGCACTACGGGCCAAAGATATTCATCAGTTAATCTTTTATCTCTGTAGTACAGGCCAAAGATATTCAGTAATATCATCATTTAGGACTGAGAATGATGAAAAATATCTTAAAGAAAATGAATCCAGTGAGACAAAAGGACAAGTATTAGGGATTCGTACTACAGTTTATCCAAGTTCAAAAATACTCCATAATAATCAATTGTGGAATAGAATTCAAAAATAAAGATCAAAACATGGATACAATCAAAGATAGTAACCATAATAGACATCTTGGACAAAGAAGAGAAAATTTTATTTTTTTTCTGAACAGTGTCGTATTCGTGAATAGTTTCGTATATGTGAATAGTGCATTATACGTGAATAGTAACCTCGACACAAAAAGGTAGAAATTTCATAATAAAATTCATATCAATATTTCAGCATAATGATATTGAAGAAAATAATATCATTTACGAAGAAAATAACATCCCTATCCTCAAAAGAACAGTACTTCCAGTTGAAATATTAGGTATAAGGCTGAAGGAAACTTGTACTGAATAGAAACTCTCAAAGTATCTAAATACTTACAAAAATACGCTCGATAATATAGAGAGAGAAAGAGAGAAAACTTGTTTCTGGTGTGATTTTCAATTCTAACTAAGCACCATATTTATAGGAAAATGCTTAAAACGCTAAAGCAGACTAACCTGCTACCTGATGGCTTTACCTGCTACTATTCACGCCCACGACTTTTGAAATAAAATTTCACCACATTCTTCACCAACCAAAAGTGGGGCCCACCCATTCTAAAAATTTCCAAAATATTTTAAATAATCAGTAACTTCAATAATTCATAATAAATAGCCATTTTATAAAAAAACAATCGAATCTCATGTCTATTCCATAGGAAATTTAATTTTCTACAATTTTGTAGAAGAAAGTTTTTCTAAATTCCAAATAGAAAATACCCGAAATTCACATACAAACGATTTTTAATACCTCCATTCTGACAAAATACTGATAAAACACCTCATCATTAATTCCACATAAAATAAATATTTCCTTATCATATAAATTAATAATTAATTATTCATAAATAATACTACAGAATCACAATTATGACAAATATGTCGTTCACAGGAAAGAGGGGGCTTTCCGATAAGGATTTCTTCTTATTGGCGCGTAATTAGGTGATCAAACCTCTCCTTAGATAGAACTTCCTTAGACATTGTCAATAATGATATCTAATAATATTATTCAAATAATATGAATTATTGATCTGATAATAGAAAATATTGTTCCGTGACAATTATTGAAACAACAATAATATAAAATATCAACGTAGCAATTATTGAATCAATAAAATAAAATATTAAACAGTAATTACTGTAACAATTATTGATTAGTGCCTTCTTACGTAAGAATTAATAATTTAAAAATACTATGCAATACCGTGTCCTACTGTGCAACCACGCGTATTACTATATTTTAACCACCGGGTATTCCAACAGTGTTAACGGTAACTACTACGCCGTTATTTGTAAAAACTCAAACTTGTTATTTTCTTCATATGACCGTTTTTCGTTATGGGGCCCACAAATAACTGCGCCATCGTATGAATCTTCACTGACAACAAGAATATTCCACGACCAAATGAATATTTTATAACCACTTGCTTATTTTGCAAAATTTTCACATTTCACCCATAACCAAAGCATTATATCAAATTAATTCCTTATTATTTAAAAATAATAATTAAAGAAAATTCGATTTTATTTATGAATAAGTTGGGGTCTTACAACCTCCATTCCTTATGAAATTTTGTCCTCGAAATTGACATACGTACCTGGTGTTTCGAAAAGGTGAGGGTACCTCGCTTTCATTTTCGATTCCAACTCCCAAATCATTTCCTTAATAGCATGGTTCCTCCACAAAACCTTAACTTGTGGTATAACCTTGGTGCATAGGACATGCTCTTTCCTATCCAAGATCTTAACAGGAACCTCCTCGTACGTTAAATCTTCGGCTATCTCGTCTGGTTCTAACTCAATAATATGGTTTGGGTCTTTCACATATTTATGCAGCATAAATATGTGAAAAATATTATGAACGCGAGACATGCTTGAAGGTAATGCGAGTTTATAGGCCACATTTTTTATTCGGTCAAGAATCTCAAATGGACCAACAAATAGTGGATTGAGCTTTCAGCTTTTCTCGAATTTTGTAACTCCCTTCCATGAAACAATACGTAACAATACATGATCCCCAATATTAAATTTCACGTCCTTCCGATGAAGATCTGCGTAACTCTTTTGTCGATCCTGTGCCGTTTCTATACGTTGTCGGATCATTAGGATCTTCTCTATAGTCATACGTACCAATTCTGGTCCCAACAATGTTGTTTCACCCACTTCGTCCCAGCATACTGGAGAACGACATTTTCTTCCATACAAAGCCTGTAAGAACCCGAATTTTCAGAAAATATTAAAATAAAAATTTAGTAAATAAAATTTTTAAAGCATGAGATGGGTTCGAACGAGTATATATATATATATATATATATATATATATATATATATATATATGTGTGTGTGTGTGTGTGTGTGTGTGTGTGTGTGTGTGTGTGTGTGTGTTACGAGGTAGGTGGTATTGTGTTACATAGGGTAATATGAGCTATGTAATATGTAATGTTGTTTTTAATGAATATATATTATTATTAAATATTTATTATAAATTGTAGAGATGAATTAGTAAAGAAGATGGATAGAAATTTATCTATTAATTTATGTGGAATTATTTTATCATAGTAAGTGGGTAAGATTAAATATATTTGATAATCACAAATTTCTTGAGTATTTGTACGAGTACGTATCAAGTCTAATGCGGTGCGACCGTACCCTTTAATGGTGGATGTATAGGAGTTGGGCTAAATGATTTCTTCAGAGAGCGGAGGTATATACGGATTAGTAACCGATCTAACTCACTGTGAAAACATTGTAGACGAGACGAAAACTAATTTGTTGGTTATTTGCGGGAAACCACTCAGTGTACTATATTGAATACTATTAAAGGCTCGACGCGTGCTAGGTTTAGACTGGTATATATGTACGTTGTTGATGAGAATAGATGATCGATATACCCTTGAAATGGTTAGAGAATTATTACGTAATTCAATACACGGCAAGAAGCGAAGATGAAAGGAATGTATGTAGGTGTTACATTCGAGTTTTGTGTTATTGGTAGTATGAAACCGTAAAGGATATGTATAGTTGGTTAAACTAAGAAGGGAAAATAGAGTTTTAGAACTCGAAGTGTGATCCTTAAATTGTTAAGGAAAATAGTAACCGATGGTGTGAAATCAAAGAGAGGATTGAAATTAGACGAGTTAACGCTTAAGGAGGATGTGTAAAGGTATTTAGAAACGTAATGTTTCATTGCTGCTAGTGCGGAACTTGTCTGCCTTTAATTCTGGTATGGCGCAGCTGCGCCATTACCAAGCCTATGACCAGCGCAGTTGCGCCGGTCTATAGAGTTAAGCAAGTTAAGGGTAAGATAGAGTTAAGGGGAGTTTCAGTTGAGGACTCATGTGAGACCTGAGCTGTACAAACCTTTATATGGGCGGAGGCTTTGTTCTCACGCTAGGTTCCTCACAATGATAATCAATGGAATATCGGTGTCGCGCTATCGATATGCTTATGGTGAGAAGGTGATTCTTTTCTCATATATTATTTGATAGATAGATACTATTAAGATTAATATAGAGAATATAAGGATAAGTTGCAAGTTCTTAAAACTCATACTTATGGTAAGTTCAGGACTCGTTGTCATATGAAATGTTTTTGAACCCTTCAGCGAATGGACGCCTATGGTTTGACTAGGATAAGTTCTTAAACTCATATGATTGTAGCAAGTTCCTGAACTTCCAATGTATGGTTAGTTTGATGAACTAAGAGATTTTGGTATAGTAAAGATTGAAGTTGATGGAGAAGCATAGATTTTCTAAATCTTCTAGCTCTGCAAGATTTTTAAAAATTTATTGACTTCGTGCTAGTGTTTGCACTCTGTTTTCTTGAGAAAAACATTGGGTCAAGTGACTGAACCAATGAGTTTTAAAAACAACACCATTATTCTTATGTATATGCTAATTATTTTGGCTAAGACAAAAATAATTTGAGAATTTTCAAAATGTATTTCTGACCAGTTACATTATTTGATGTGGCGTAAAAATGGTAAACGATAGAGTCATCAATGCAGTCGAACCTAGTGTTAGTTGTGATTGAAAGATCGTCAGTCCACTATGGTATGATGTAATATGACAAAGTCACCTAATGGCGGAATCCTCAACGTACCACTAATCTGGTATGGTATAATGACGTCATAAAATGATTTTTGGTTTTCTTTCGAATTATGAAAAGTTGACTAAATTATTTCGATTGATGCCCGAACTGTTGATAAGCGTCTAAGCTATTTGATTCGGCTAGACGACTGTTGAAAAGTGATTATAGAATTCAAGCGTTCTTGTGTATTTGTGCCAAACCAGATTGCGCTGGTGCGGATTCAGTCATTGAAAAGCTGAGGTGAACAACCCTATAAGGGGATATATTTTCGGGGACAATGGTTCCGAGCGTAACGCATGTAGTCGTTACAAAACACTACGTTGTGGCCCAATGTAGTGATACAATAGGTTGGCCACCTAGTGTATGTGTGGAGGGTGTTTTCAGTCTTTTTGATAGATAAACACTCTGGTTTGTAGTGTGGATGATTGGGTTGAAGCACTAGTTCACGGTCTTGTGACCCCTCAGCATAAATTGGAATCTGAGTTGTTCATATCACTTCCCGATTATTGAAAAATCGTGGAAGATTCTTATTCTTCTGGGTGATGAATGTAGTGAGTAGAATGTTCCTTAGAAAGGAGAATGTGGTAGATTGCAAGTGAGAAAGTTATAATAAAACTTCCGAAAAGAGAATGAATAAAATTATTCAAAAGAATATGTAGTATTCGAAATAGCACTGAGTAGAGGAGGTTTTAGTGATTTCGAGGACGAAATCCTTATAAGGGGCAGAGGATGTAAGAACCCGAATTTTTAGAAAATATTAAAATAAGTATTTAGTAAATAAAATTATTAAAACATGAGATGGGTTCGAACGAGTATATGTATATGTGTTACGAGGTAGGTGGTATTGTGTTACATAGGGTAATATGAGCTATGTAATATGTAATGTTATGTTTAATGAATATATATTATTATTATAAATTTGTTATAAATTGTAGAGACGAATTAGTAAAGAAGATGGATAGAAATTTATCTATTAATTTATGTGGAATTATTTTTATCATAATAAGTGGGTGACATTAAATATATTTGATAATCACCAATTTCTTGAGTATTTGTACGAGTACGTATCAAGTCTAATGCGGTGCGACCGTACCCTTTAATGGTGGATGTATAGGAGCTGTGTTAAACGATTCCTTCAGAGAGCGGAGGTATATACGGACTAGTAACCGATCTAACTCACTGTGAAAACATTGTAGACGAGACGGAAACTAATTTGTTAGTTGTTTGTGAGAAACCACTCAGTGTACTATATTGAATACTATTAAAGGCTCGACGCATGTTAGGTTTAGATTGGTATATATGTACGTTGTTGACGAGAATAGATGATCAATATACCCTTGAAATTGTTAGAGAATTATTACGTAATTCAATACACGGCAAGAACCGAAGATGAAAGGAATGTATGTAGGTGTTACATTCGAGTTTTGTGTTATTGGTAGTATAAAACTATAAAGGATATGTATAGTTGGTTAAACTAATAAGGGAAAATAAAGTTTTAGAATTCGAAGTGTGATCCTTAAATTGTTAAGGAAAATAGTAATCGATGGTGTGAAATCAAAGAGAGGATTGAAATTAGACGAGTTAACGCTGAAGGAGGATGTGTAAAGGTATTTAGAAACGTAAGGTTTCATTGCAGCTAGTGCAGAACTTGTCTACCTCTGATTTTGGTATGGCGCAGCTGCGCCATTACCAAGCCTATGACCAGCACAACTGCGCCGGTCTGAAGAAAACTCTGAGTCAATTTGTAAAAATGTGATTACAAGCCATGCATACAAAGAACTCTTGTGAAGTCATGAATGATAACTAAGTGTTCTTGAAGAAATTTAGTTAGCAAAACATGACTTGAATAAAGGTTTAGATTAATTAACCCGGATTAAATATTGGTTAATTAAACGATATTATAGAATATTATATTCTATTAATTAGAGTAATTCATAATAATTATCGAAAAGAAATAATTAATATTAATTAATTATTGTGTGAGTTGAAAATACCCAACTAAATGATATTTAGCCTAATTAAAATATCAATGTAGACATTATCATTAAATGGTATTACTATGTGTAATATGGGAAATGAATAGGGACATAAATGTTATATGAATGACATAAATGAAACCATATGATAGGAGTATATTGAAATGAAATGAGGTACCTAGCAGCACCATGGTATCATATGAAGTTGTAATGAATAAACGATTAATTATCTGGGTATTCTAGAAATTGGGAAGGAGATTAAATGTTTAAATAAACATTAATATTAGATAAGGTTGTAATGTGGTTATATGAGTAGTAGTGATAATTATGGAACTACCCATATAATAATATTTAACCGCGATATTTTATTACATGTATTTAATGTACATGGATTTTATGATGTGTGTATAAAATTTATCTTTAAATTCCTAATATGGTAACAATTGTACCTTAATATTACATTATGGGAATTAAAAGAATTAAACCAAGCCTTAGATGATCAAACGCTGAAGATTTTTGCTATGTCCCAAAATGAGTGACCCTTCTAGTACATGAACAGTGGGCTATTTCTCTATTGCGTGAAACTCAGCAAACTATAAAGGCTAGAATGGTGTAGTGATGATGGCTAGACAATGGGTGGTTGGCCAACTCCTAATTAGCCGATGTTTCCTTCCATTACACCATAGGTTCCAACCTCAGTGTAAATTGAATGCCCAGTCCACCCTTACTCTATAAAATGGCAGCTATGTTAACGTTGATGAGAATTGTCTATAAAACCCAAGAATTTGAGTATGAGTTACCAGTTGCTGAAAGTGAAGTTTACCATTTACAGAAGATAGAAATTGAGGAAACTAAGCTCCTTAGAAGGTAAACTCTTGTTTAGAAACTTAATTTCAAAGTTTACAAATTATTGAAATTCTACTAAAATCTTGATAATTGGTTTGTGAATTGCTGTCATGATGTTGTATGAGTTGGTATGTATGTTATGGAACCTATATGGTTAGTCTAAGCATGCTAGATTGAGGAGTATATGTTTTGAATTCTAAAATTTGTAGAAACAGAGTTCGTGAGTATTAAAATATCAATTTCTTGATTTCTTGGAATTAGATGTTAATGAGGTTGGGTATGAGTTATATAGATGTTATATGATCATATAAGCATGTTGCAATTGATATATGAGTGTTTAGGAATGATTTCATGAGTGAATTCTGTGGTTGGGCTAGCAATATGCCGAAGCAGACTACTACTGGTCTGAACCAGACACGGCGTAGCTGTGCCAAAATTGAACTAAGGCGCAGCGCAGCTGTGCTGGCCTCTGAGTTTAGTTTTTATTTTCTGTTTTAAGGTCTGATCAGTGTTGGTAAAGTACTATGACTTAAACTAGCATGGAAGCATGCGTAACATGTATGCATAAGTATAATAACTTAATGTGAGCATATCTTACTAAGATTTGCATGAATTGGTATAATATCTTTAACAAGGGCTTTAAAGGTTTGAAAATTAACTTTGTTGAAACTCATGATTCTGTAAGGTTTCAATTTAGTGGTCTATACACATGACTGATTTTACACATAAATCAGCATGCTATAGTGTACATAGTTCCTTTGTTTATAATCAAACTCGTTAGACCTTGTGTGAAAGAAGTTTTCAAGAAAACTTGGTATGATAGAACTAAGGTGCATTAAGGATATTAGATATACATTCTAACCTTGGAAACACGTTAACATGACTTGACTACATATGAATAGAACCTTACAGGTGTCTTGTATGTTTTGAGTGGCATTGTTCAAGTTTAAAGTGGTTTCAAAAGCAAACTTGAACATATTTTTAAAATCTAGTTGCATCACATGGATGTCTAGATTCTAAAGGATTTATAAGTTATGTTATGTCTATAATATCCCTAGATATGATTTATATGTGCTATATTGCATTATTCATGAAAAATGATTTCAAGGGCAACTTCGAGCATATTCTTGTACTTAGGTTACATTATATGAGTATTTATATTATAAAGGCTCGAGATGCCATGTTATGTTTCATTATGTCACTAAACATAAGTCTTATATATTAAACATAATGGAAGTAAACCAAGCAGGAGGGTAAATCATGTTTTAAAGTGTTAAACAATGCTAGCTAGTAGTAAAAGGTATGAATATGTATAAGCATGTGTAGTAAAGATTATGTGACCTCTTTATGAGAACATAAGGCTAATTAGTACACCTAGTGATTTCATAACCCTATTTGGTTTTGATTTTGTGAAAATCCTAAACTAAAGTCCCTAACATATAAGGTTGAACATGAGGTGGTTATATAAGTATGTAAATACATCTAGAGTGTATGCATGTTAAGTGTAAGTGTCTAAGTGTATTAAAGTATTGACTAAAAATAGGATGTGCAAAGCTCAGTCTTGGACTAGCCAGGGGACAGCGCAGCTGCGCCGTCCCTAAGTATGGACAGGGCGCAGCTGCGCCATGCTGCAGTCAGTTGTGTGATCTATTTTTGATATGATGTTTGAAGCATGTTTATATGATTACTTTAACTTGTAATATATGACCAATATGCTATGTAAGGTGTTAAGAAGCATGCTATGTTTTAGAGATGAATGTTAATTATGATTTTCAAAAGTTAAGTCCAAAGGAATTCTTTCAAGATATTAAGTAATGATATGTTGTTTGGATTTGTAATGTCTTACAAATTGAATTGTGTTATGAATATATAGTATAGGTGATATTGTATGAAGTTACGACTAAGTTAGACGTTATGTGTACGTTTGAACTTACCTATACGAGTTTTAAATATGTCGATCACATAGCGAGTCAAGTGTGTGATAGAGATATACGGATGTTGATGTCATGTCCGAATGGTTAAAGTATACCTATACGGACCTAGCTACTCCGAGAATGTGATAAGAAAGTGAAGTGTAGGTTTTACGAACCTATTTAGGAACAATGTAACATTGTTTTTATATTAAAAGTGCATGAAATATGTTACTAATGGATGTGAATCCATGATTATATAATTGTGTAGGAATACACACGGTGCAGATAAGCTTTACACAATTAAGTCGTAGTTGATAAACTACGAATCAGGCAAGTCTTTCAGTTCCAATTTGTTATATGAATTTGATGGCTATTAGTTGAGCTATATTATGCTATGCAAATGTTGATGTATATATATGAAATGCATATGAGATATGTATGAAATGTGAAAGTTGATCTTTGATGATATGCTTGTGATATAAACCTCTGTGCCTGTTATGTGAGAAGTAACATGCGTAGTAAATATTAATCGATTATGAATGCATGAACTGAATATGTTGTTATATGATATGTGCTGCATGAAAACTGTTAGAATTGCTGGGCTGTCAACCTCACCCTTGCAATTAACCACTTTTGCAAGTTAAGGATACACGGTAAAGGTTACCTGCTACTTGATTGATAAAGGTCAATCACATCAAAGGAGATTGATTTGTTTAATCAAATATATGCTCTCGAACCATGTTTAGGTTATAGTAGATATACTTGATAGTAGTTTACTATGTGTAGTACATAATAAGTTGTAAAGTTATACCATGTGATACATAGAGAAATTCGAATCGAAATGTAAAGGTCTATACAGAAATGGAATAGAATGAATCATAACATAATTTGATTCATGGATTTGTAATTGATTTAAGTTAAGAAATCGATAAAAGATTTATTTTTCAAAAGAGATTGAAAAAAATTTAAATTATTCCACATATTTTTATAACATCGAATGTGATGTAAAATAGGAATAGTAAATGACCAAGTTGTGAAGCTTATAAAAGTTTGGGATCATTACATAGATCTTGGAATTTGAAAGAATTTATATTCTAAATTGTAATAAGCAAAGTTATATTCATTAAGTTATGAATGAAAATTATAAACAGTTTGACGATTGTAGTATCATGGCAGACCGGATTCGTGGTATGAAGGAACCCGAATTTGGGGGCGTCACAGGTTGGTATCAAAGCTGTAGGTTATAAACTTAGGTAAGTGTACCTTAGGCTATAACCTGAGAACGAGAGAGAAAGAAAAAGATTTAAAATACGTAGAAGTGAATATTCAAAGAAGAATCTTGAAGTATCTAAGAGAATAAGAATTCAGGAGTTTCCTAACTCCGATAATAAAAATGTTAAGAGGGTGTCTATATGACAAAGATAATAAGAATGAACTCGAGTGGAGTTTTGTTGATAATAGGGAAAGAACCCTAAGGTAAAGTGATGATCACGACGTGATCAGATTGAGCTGTGAAGTGAAAAATAGTCTGTAACGACTAAGTGTGCATAGCTTGGTGCTATAAATGATTGTACTGTGAAATGGCACGATGTGAACTCATGAGGAGTTGTATGTGATAAGATACGAAGAATTCGTATCGAGCAAAAAACAAGTTAAGTGTAAGATAGAGTTAAGGGGAATTTCAGTTGAGGACTCATGTGGGAGCTGAGTTGTACAAACCTTTGTGTGGGCGGAGGCTTTGTGCTCATGCTCGGTTCCTCACAATGATAATCAATGGAATGTGATTATGGATTCTGGCATGCCATGCAATCTCACAATCTCATTCACGTACATACGAGCAAGATGTTCAAGGGAATAAGTCTCCCGTATAGGCAAGAAATGAACAGACTCGATTAATCTATCAATAATAACCCAAATCGCATCTATGCCTTGAGAAACCTTGGGAAGACCCGTAACGAAATCTATAGTAATGTGTTCCCACTTCCATTTTGGAATCTCAAGTGGTTGCAATGGACC
Source organism: Panax notoginseng (assembly GCA_016801055.1). Classification (NCBI taxonomy): domain Eukaryota; kingdom Viridiplantae; phylum Streptophyta; class Magnoliopsida; order Apiales; family Araliaceae; genus Panax; species Panax notoginseng. The sequence goes on from CM029015.1 coordinate 106,469,758, forward strand.
CTTTGGCACTTGATGCTCTGCCTTTACACGTTGATAAGTTAAACACCTCGATATAAACTCCGCGATCTCTCTCTTCATATTGCTCCACCAAAATGTATGCCGAAGATCATGATACATTTTGGTACTCCCAAGATGGATTGCAAAAGGTGTGTTGTGTGCCTCCATCATTATTCTATGCTTCAAGTCAGAATCGTTAGGAACACAAAATCTGGAGTTGACTCGAAGTATTCCTTCTTTATCCATTCTTGCTTCTGGAATAGCTCCTTCTTGCACTTTCTTCTTCATACGCATTAGTTTCATGTCCGTAGCTTTAGCAACTTTAACTTTATCGATTAAAGTCGGTTCTACTCGTATGTTTGATATCATTACGTGGGTACTTGGAGTGTTTAACTCTATCTCCATCCTTTGCAAGTCATACAAAATGGGCCTTTGCATTGACAATATCGCACTCGTACCCGCATATGATCTTTTACTCAATACGTCAGCTACTACGTTCGCTTTTCTAGGATGGTATTGGATGGTATGATCGTAATCTTTCAACAACTCAAGCCAACGTCGTTCCCGCATGTTGAGTTCCTTTTGGGTGAAAAAATATTTAAGGCTTTTATGATCCGTATAAATCTCCACTTTCTCCCCATACAGGTAGTGTCTCCAGATCTTCAACGCGAAAACGACTGCTACCAACTCCATATCATGAGTAGGATAATTCCTCTCATATTATTTGAGTTGTCGCGAGGCATATGCTATGACTTTCCCATGTTGCATGAGAACACACCCTAACCCTTTGCCTGAAGTATCGCTGTAGATAACAAATCCATCCGAACCAGATGTTATTGTCAAAACAGGTGCTGAAATGAGTCTCCTCTTGAGCTCTTGAAAACTCTTCTCGCATTCCTCTCTCCATACGAATTTTGTATCTTTTCGAGTCAGCTGAGTTAACAGAGTAGCGATTCTAGAAAATCCTTCCACGAATCTCTGATAATAACCAGCTAAGCCCAGAAAGCTACATAATTCAGTCACAGACTTCAATTGCTCCCAACTTTGTATTACTTCTATCTTCGCCGGGTCAACAAATACTCCATGTTTTGACACCACATGCCCAAGGAATGCTACTTCCTCAAGCCAGAACTCGCATTTCTTCAGCTTGGCATATAGCTTGTTGTCACGATGTCTTTCCAGTAGCAGCTTCAAATGGTGCTCATAATCTTCATGGCTTTTGGAAGAGATGAGGATGTCTTCAATAAAAATAACAATGAACTGATCCAAATATTACTTGAACACACGGTTCCTCATATCCATGAAAGCACCAGGAGCATTAGTCAATCCAAAAGACATGACTAAGAATTCATAATGCCCATACCGAGTTCTGAAGGCAGTCTTCAGAGTATCCTCAATTATAATCTTCAGCTGATGATATCCAGAACGAAGATCGATCTTTGAAAAGAATTATGCTCCTTACAACTGGTCAAACAGGTCATCAATGTGAGGTAGCAGATACCTACTCTTGATGGTGACATGGTTTAATTCTCGGTAGTCAATACAAAGTCGCATACTCCCGTCTTTCTTCTTTACGAATAAAATAGGAGTATCCCAAGGAGATGTGCTAGGACGAATGAAACCTATGTCCAACAACTCATGTAGTTAGACCTTTAACTCTTGAAGTTCAATAGGAGCCATTCGATATGGGGTTTTAGAAATGGGCTTTGTACCAGGTTCAAGGTCAATAAAGAATTCAACTTCACGTTCTGGGGGTAGACCGAGAAGTTCTTCAGGAAATACGTCAGAAAATTCACTAATAATAGAAATATTATTCAAATCTTACATATTTGTGTTCAAGTCCGTGACATGGGCTAAGAAAGCTTGACATCCGTTTTTTAATAAACGAATAGCTTTATGGCTTGATATGATAGTGATTGACTTTAGTGGTTTGGTTGCTTGAATTCGCATAACTGGTTGGTTAGGAATATGAAAACTAACAACCTTACGAAAATAATCAATTTTGGCATGATGAATAGTTAACCAATCAATCCCTAAAATCACATCAAATGCAAGTATTTTCAAAGAAATAAGATCGACAGGTAATATGATGGTGCCAACTTGGATCAAGCAATATTTATAAACAGTAGATGTAGAAGCCAACTTGGATCAAGCAAGATTTATAAGTCAAAGTCTAATTTCTCTAGAGTCAAGTTCAAACATTGAGCACAAGCAGGAGAGATAAAAGAATGGGTAGAACCGGTATCTAATAAGGTATAAACCTCGCAAGAGTTTATGATTAGCTTACTCGTGATCACCTTGTTCGAGTTCCTCGCGTTTTGACCAGTCACGACAAACGCTCTTCCAGGAACCGCTGACTTTGACTTGTCCGGAACAGCCTTCGGAGTCACTATTCCCGCTGGACTTTGTTTTGGTACAAGACAATCTCTAGATATATGACATTCTTTTCCATAGTTATAACACACTTTGGATTATTGTGGGTAGTTTGGGCTAATATGTCCCTCTCTCCCGCATTAGTAACAAACGACCGGTGATCGTTTTACTCCCCTAGAAACAGTTGATGTTTGTGCTGACGTCTTCACGTTATCATTGTTGTACCTTCTCTTTTTGAAATCTCCCCCTAACTCACTTCTTCTATTATCATGGCCACGATTACCACAAGAGTGGTTACTGCTTTTGTCCGAATGTTTTTCTCACCGCTGGTTTTCATTGCTCCGATGACTGCTGCCACTGGTATAACCCTGGTCGTGGTCCCTCGGTTGAACATACTCATTATCTCGCTCTAATAATTGAGTAATGTTTACAACATCTGAATATAAAGAAAATTTATGAGATATAAGATATTGTCGAATCTCGGGTTTTAGACCTCTCAGAAACATCCGCGTCATTCGTTCCTCATTCTCTACCAAATGAGGTGCAAACCTGGATAACTCTGCGAACTTCGCCTCGCACTGGGACACTGTCATGTTATTTTGTTCAAGTCTAATAAACTCTACCTCCTACATATGACGAATACTTCAAGGAAAGTACTTGTCATTAAACAGTTTCTGAAATGTTTCCCAAGACATGTTGAGTGCGGCTGGCTGGGTACGCTTCACAGACTCCAACCAGTAGTCTACCTCACCACGAAACATAAAGGTGGCGAATGGAACCTTCTATTCCTCCGTGCATCCCAAGACATCAAATATCTTAGTAATTTGTTTAACCCACGTCTCCGCCTTGATCGGATCCGGCTTTCCCGCAAATTCTGGTGGTCTCAACTCTTAGAACTGCTTGGTTGTGACAAGCCGCGCGTTGCTATCATTTCCACTCGTATTTTGTATACGAGTCTCCCTCGTTTGATTTTGCATGAACTGCAAAAAAGCTTCTAAACATTCCATCATTTATCATTTGTTCGGTAGTGTTGTTTACAGGAGAAATATTGCCTTCCTGTTGCACGTTCCCCTGGGTGGTGATTAAAGGTGTCTTTACGGTCTCATTCACTCCATTGTTAACATTTCCAGCTGCCATTCTCAAATACTGCCATAAAACAAGGGTTAATTAAAGAAATTAACATACCACATCATACCCCTATATTATGAACGATCAACAAATAAGCTTAGGTACGACACACTAGCAGAGGATTTATTCGTCCCTCCCCTCCTAGTTTTATTTCCCGATCTCCTCCAGAGACTATATCCCTAAGCTCTGATACCAACTGTGACACCCCCAAAATAGGTATACATCACCTATTCTGAGTCGCCGAATACATGGTACAGAAACAACTACAACATCATTACTACAATTGTTGTGCAAAATATGACAACACATAAACTGTGAGTTAAAATACAAATATTGTCTTCTAGATAATATCCACACTCAAATAAGTCCTTATTATAATTATTGAAATATTATTTTACAAAATAGTGAGGACTGCTAACACAACTGATGGAAAATATCACTCCACACCCCGATTAGTTCCCGCTATATTCTCGCCTCTTGAGAAAAATAGAACAAAAGGAAAAAAGGGTGAGCTCAACTAGCCTAGTAAATAATATTATGACTAATATAATATACAACAAATTATCATTAGTCTTCAACAGGGAAAAATCTGATAAAATATAATAGACAACAAGTTTTAGATCAACAACTGAAGTAGAAACAACAATCCATTAGAAGAGTCAAGTAGAGAATGAATTCTACTATCTTCTAAGATTTAAAAGTCCATCATCAATATTTTATCCCTGTAACAACAATCAATATACATCTTGAATCAAATATTCATCTTTGCACTACAGGCCAAAGATATTCATTTGTATCACCAGTTGGTCATGTTCATCTAAACACCTGTTCATCTTTGCACTACGGGCCAAAGATATTCATCAGTTAATCATTCATATTTGAACTACAGGTCAAAGATATTCAGTAATATCATCATTTAGGACTGAGGATGATGAAAAATATCTTAAAGAAACCGAATCCAGTGAGACAAAAGGACATCTATTAGGGATTCGTACTATAATTTATCCAAGTTCAAAAATACTCCATAATAATCAATTGTGGAGTAGAATTCAAAAATAAAGATCAAAACATGGATACAATCAAATATAGTAACCATAATAGACATCTTGGACAAAGAAGATAAAATTTCATTTTTTTCTGAATAGTGTCGTATTCGTGAATAGTGTCGTATATGTGAATAGTAACCCGGACACAAAAAGATAGAAATTTCACAATAAAATTCATATCAATAATTTAGTATAATGATATTGAAGAAAATAATATCATTTAAAAAGAAAATAACATCCCTTACCTCAAAAAAACAGTACTTTCAGTTGAAATAGCATGTATAAGGCTGAAGAAAACTTGTACTGAATAGAAACTCTCAAAATATCTAAATACTCACAAAAATACGCTCGATAATATAGAGAGAGAAAGAGATAAAACTTGTTTCTGGTGTGATTTTCAATTCTAACTAAGCACCCTATTTATAGGAAAATGCTTAGAACACCAAAGCAGAGTAACCTGCTACCTGATGGCTTTACCTGCTACTATTCACACCCACTACTTTTGAAATTAAATTTTAGCACATTTCTCACCAACTAAAAGTGGAGCCCACCCATTCTAGAAATTTCCAAAAATGATTTAAATAATCAGTAACTTTAATAATTCACAATAAATAGCTATTTTATCAGAAAAATTCAAATCTCGTGTCTATTTCATAGGAAATTTAATTCTCTAGAACTTTGTAGAAGAATGTTTTTCTAAATTCCAAATAAAAAATACCCGAAACCAACATACGGACGACTTTTAATACCTCCATTCTGACAAAATACTGATAAAATACCTCAGCATTAATTCCACATAAAATAAATATTTTCTTATCATATAAATTAATAATTAATTTTTCACAAATAATATTACAGAATCACAATTATGACAACCAGGTCGTTCTCAGTAAAGAGGGGGCTTTCCGATAAGGATTTCTCCTTATTGGCGCGCAATTAAGTGACCAAGCCTCTCCTTAGACAGAACTTCCTTAGATATTACCAATAATGCTATCTAATAGTATTATTCAAATAATATGAATTATTGATCTGATAATGAAAAATATTGTACAGTGACAATTATTAAAACAACAATATTATAAAATATCAACGTAACAATTTTTGAGTCAATAAAATAAAATATTGAACAGTAATTACTGTAACAATTATTGAGTAGCGCCTTCTTACGTAAGAATCAATAGTTCAAAAATACTATGCAATATCGTGTGCTACTGTGCAACCACGCGTATTACTGTATTTTAACCACCGAGTATTCCAACAGTGTTAACGGTAATAACTACGCCGTTATTTATAAAAACTTAAACTTGTCGTTTTCTTCATACGACCGTTTTCCGTTATGGGGCCCACAAATGGCTGTGCCATCGTACGAATCCTCCCCGATAGCAAGAATATTCCACGACCAAACAAATATTTTATAATCACTTGCTTATTTTCTAAAATTTTCACATTTCACCCATAACCAAAGCATTATATCAAATTAACACCTTAATATTTAAAAATAATAATTAGAGGAAATTCGATTTTATTTATGAATAAGTTTGGGTCTTACAACAATAATATAAATACCAAACTTAATTTATATATCAGAGTCTAAATCTCAGGTACATGACCTTTAAACATTCATTACATGATAATTAATAGATATCATTGTCTTAATAAAGTCTAACTGTTACATAAAATACCATAAATCTTATTCTGTTTGCTTTCCTTTTCCTTTGTTTCTGAATTAACCTTCAGGTTGATCACGATTGACTGAAACCATTTAAATTAAGTAAGAATAAGCATTTAGGAGCTTAGTCTAAGAGCCGAACGAACATCTGCCAAAGTCAAGATAAAAATCGTAGACCACACCCGGAGTCGTAGAGTCTACTGATCCAAAAAGAGGCAGAGATCGTAGTCGAGCCAGATCAGATGAAGACATCAAGCGTTAGGACAGAAATCATAGAGTGTTAACATTTGATCTCGGAGTCGTAGTGTTTGCACAACCAAAGCTAAATCACAGAGTGTAGAACTAAGGCTTCAACAGATGTGCTCACAACGCCAAGGCAGAATCGTAGAATAAACATGATTCTAAACAGATGAGCACTCCCAGAATATCCAAAGTGTGAAACCTCTGGTCTAAGCAGCAAAGGTACTCCCACCTGAAGGAAACCAGAGATCACTCAATAAATGGCATTCAAGTTAGGAGAAGATCTAAGCACCAACCCAATCAACATCCAGATTCAGTTATAAAGCCATTTTAGATGAAGTCTTCCACAAGTTAATTAGAAGAAGACTTCAGTCAAAGTAACTGACAAAGGATAGTCAGCAAATGCAGCAGTTGTCAAGAGAACAGAAGACAAATATCTTGGAAGAAACCAAGATCGTAGTGTTTACCAAACAAAGCAGGAATTGATGAAGTCTACACAGAGATACTGGTCAGCTTATGAAGAAAAGGCTAAAGTGATTAAGCATTGGGTCAGTCTATTGATGATAAGTGAACGGGAGATCGCAAGGGGAAAGTAAGCTGGACATGCCACAAATATGAGGTGTCTTGCTATTTAGAAGAGACCAGAATAAGGAGTCAAGCTATTAGTTCCTGAGATTAGTCGAGGCAAATAGAAGTATTAAAGCACTGCACAATTAAAGGAAGAGGTGTTCTACATTAAAGATTCAATGAACACTCTTTAGGATCGTAGTGTTGTCTCAATCAGTCAATGAGCAACATTCAATAAAACATACTACGATCATGTCTAAGAACATATGCATCAAAATTGTAGAGTTCGGTCATCTGAAGATTGAAGCATTGGAAATGGTTCAATCTGAAGACTGATATTTGAACATTGCTATTGAGAGCATCGATGCAAAAGGAAAATCTCTGATGTTTTATTCAAAAAGTTAGAAATAAGAAAGAAAGAAGATAACCTGCCTGACATGGAAAGGTGATAACTCTAAGGCGGTAGGTAAGGTAGCAGACTTCTGTGTCAGTAAAGTCATAAAGGAGATGTCACGTCGCATCAAGTAGTCTATACCAAATAACTCAAGATCTACAAAGCAATTCAAATAGCTTTCAACGGCTATATCCCAACGGGAAGATTGGGAAGCAGTATTTATCAACCAGATCTTTAAAGATCAAAAGGCTACTGAATGTTGCCAAAGTTACATAATTATTGAGTTGTTGGAATGCCACTGTTGACTCTACGAGTTCCACAAGAACTAAACAGAACAAGTCTCAATGACAGTGAGATTACAAAGGTGGAAGTCAAGCAGCCTTGAAGAAAGACTCAAAAAGATTAAAGCTTCACTCAACAAAGATGAGAATACCACTAAAGATGGCAGCTAAGCTGAGAGCTGAGAAGGCCAAGGAGATATCATTCAGAAAAGTGGCAGGGCACAAAGAAGATCCAGAAAGCCACTCTACAAATCACCATGAACCAAAAGCTGAAAAAGAACAGATTCAGAATCATGTCTTCAAAATAATCAAGAATGGTTAAGGGATAGCTAAGTGCCAGACGAAGTATACCAATAGTTTAAAGACTTAGCAAACATAGATGGTGATGGAGCACAACTGGCATCGGATGAAGATGAGCAGAAAAGAATGAAGATCAGCTACAACCAAGGAGAAGTGGTCCACACTCTACGCAGAATGTAAAGAGGACCACACCATGCTGCTAAGTACAAAAGATGTTCAAGCTTAAAGACATCTTAGCAATTCAGCACCACCACCAACAACAACAACAACAATAATAACAACAATAAAAAGCCATGGACTGAGGGGTCCTTGTCTAGAGGGACTAAATAAAGTTCCAAGCCTGCTGGGCTTGAATAGTTCCTAGGGAACTAGAGGAGTTCCAAGCCTACTGGGCTTGAAGAGTTCTTAGTGAACTGAAGTTCTAAGGCTACTGGCCTTGAATGAATCTTAGTGATTCAGGGTGCTGCCCTTCCTTAGTGGAAATTCTGCGAGTTAAAGTAGAAGAGTGGATTAGGAGCTTGAGTCTCTGAACCACTTAAAATCCCTTGTGTCATTTACTTACAGTCATTTACTTTGTGTAATTAACTACTATAGCTGCTATGTATGTTTTAACTGCTTATCACTTAATTAATTCTAAGAATAATGTATGTATGATTATGAATATATCAATGATGGCGATATTTTACTTATTCCGCTGTGCTTGAAAAGATTCTTATGTTTGTCATATGCTAATTCATTAGCAATGCAAAATAAACAGGAAAGTAGTTAAAAATAAAAATGATCTATTCAACCTCCCCTTCTAGATCTATTGTGTGCCTACTGGGAACTAACAGTTGGGCCTAACATTGGGCTTGCATTATTAATCTTTGGGCCTTAACAAGATTGCACTTGGGCTTGCCCAATTCTTACAGAAATCCTCCTAGTCCATTATAATTAGCTTAAGGCTTATAACGTATAATCCTCGTATGCTTTACGTATACTAGTTCGTATAATCATTCATCATATGTGTTATGCTATCTTTCATATATACTTGTACAATACTTCGTATGATACTCGTATTCATTGCTTTGTATAATACTTGATTATTAAATGATCGTCATTCATTCAATCTTTTACTTTCCTTAACATTCTTAAACTTAGTACGTAGGTGAAAAGCTGCGTTTGTCATAACTAAATTATTATTACATAATTCATCCTTCCTTATTATTCTATCATTACATATTTCTCGGAAGTTCAAAAATAATTCTCGAGCAGAAATAGATGAATGGTGTTTTTCGAAAAGCTTTTATTTTCGTCTTAAAAATTCAAACACCTTAATTCTACCACGTAGCCAGGATACTATGATATTACGACACTTTTAGGTTATAGAACAACCGTCGTCTTGTTTACTCATTAAAATAACATATGTTATAATTTTATTCATTATTTAATCAAATAAAATTATTTTACAAATAATCCGATTTTCTCGGTCGTTTTATTCTCCCCCCCCCCCCTTATAAGGATTCTGTCCCCAGAATCTCACTATAAATTAAACAAATAACTGAGGGTAATTCTTCTTCATCTTTTCTTCAAGTTCCCACGTTGCTTCTTCGGCATTGTGGTTCTTCCATAACACCTTTACCGAAGGTATAACTTTGTTCCTCAGAACTTGCTCTTTTCTATCAATGATTTGAATAGGTATTTCTTCATACGTCAGATCTTTCTCAATATGAATAGGCTCATACTCTATTACATGCTTATAATCTGGCTTATAAGGACGTTATAAGTTCCCAAAGGCACAATAGTTATCTAGAATGGGGGGTTGAGTAGATATTATAAAATTCTTTTTCAAATACTTGTTAGTTTTGATAGTGACTTAAACACAGCAGAATTATGAGTTATTTGTTTCCCCTTTAAGATATAACAAGTTAATGAGAGATAAGCAGTTATGGCAGTTATAGCAATAATATAAAAGACACAGTGCTTTAAGTGGTTCAGAGCACTTAAAGCACCTAGTCCACTCTTCTACTCCTCGAGTAGGAAATCCACTAAGGATATCTTTACACTTTTTGAATCTCACAGATTCCTTCAGGACCAGTAGTCTTGAAACTTCTTAAGTTCACTTTTGAACTCTTCAAGTCCAACAGACTTGGTTCTACACAGTTCACTTAGAACTCTTCAAGTCCTTCTGACTTGGAAACTTCTTACTTAACTTGATAGTAGTTGATGAGTTCTTGAATGGTGCTACTCAGTTGCCATTAAGCTCTTATTCAAAAGAACTGAGTAGCTGAGCAAGCTTTCTCTTTTCAGATCGTAGAGTTGAGCGTTGAGTGTTCTTCAGTATTTTTGTTCAGTACTTGCTTGATCTTGTTCATTTGCTGAAGCTTTGTATATATGATGTCTTTGAAATGTATCCATTGAAGACACCCGTTGAAGCATTAAATGTATTTGACATTTTTGAGCTTTGATGGAGACTTTTTGCACAGTTTCTGATTAACAAACTGGCCCACTGACACTGTAGACTGCTGTTTCACCTAACACCTGAAAAGGTATTTTTTGCCTACTCAGAGTACTTTCCTTAGCTTCTTCAATATGTTTCTTTGTTGCATACTAAGGATGATTGTTGCGTCATTGGGACTCCCGAGGACTTCAACGTCTATAGCTCATTCCATATTTGTTGTGACTTATCTCTAAACAAGTGGACGAGGCTCGATGCTTCTGACACATATAGATGAAGCTCTTTGATTCTAATCGTGGTGTCTAGCCACCTTGGTGCTTGATCTGATACTGGCAAATGAGAACACTATGATTTCTCTTAAGGATTGGCACACTACTATCTTCACTTGTTTATCTTGCAGACTCTATGTTTCCGATAGCACACTACGATCTGTGAGTTGGCTCGGCAAATGTTTGGACCACTCTACGATTTCAAGAGAGGCCCTTCAAGGCAGACACACTACGATTCTCGATACTCTACAATCCTTCCTTGGCTTCTATAATCTCTCGATCATCTCGACAGACTATAATTCAGTTGAAGCCTATCTATTACATCTCAAGATATAGATCAACCTAACAGCTTTGATCTTTTCTTCTGTACATTCATTTACAGAAAGATAAACATTAAAGTCCAGATCAACCTAACAAGTTTGATCTATCACTAAGTCCTTGTACTTGTGTTCTTTTGAAGAACTTTACATATAATCATGAATATTTACTTACAAAATCAAATTTTAAATATGTAATCTCCTAACAATCTCCCCATATTTGATGTTGACATAACCAAGGAGATTTGTACCATGATTATTAATTTCTAGATATAGTTGCTAAAAAGTAAATATGACTTAGTGTTTCAGTGAGCAGCTGAAACCTCTAGAGAATAAGTATGAATTTATTGATGTTTGTAAAGACAGATATTACAATTAAGCTTAGTTACATCAATAAGAAATGAGTTTTAACTTATCTTTATTTCTTCTGCCTTTTGTTCCTTGGAGGATTTACATACTCTTGGGCTCTTCTTCTCCTACTGACTTCATCTCTCCATGCTATATCTTCCATCTCACTCTGACTTACCCTTGGCGAATGATTATGTCTATTCATTAATGCAGGATCTTTAATTGGCATTCTTAGACAAGTGGTGGTCACTTCTTGTGAGCTTGGAGAAGGCCTTTGACTCCTTAGTGGTTGTGCCATAAGAATTTGTTGTTGTTCAGGTCGTGCAGTCTAAGGGTTAGACTATCTTGCAGGAGAACTTTAGGGATCACTACTTGAGAAGTGAGCAATTTTGCCTTTGCCTTTGCCTCCTTTGCCTTTTCCTTTGTCGCCTCCTTCCCCTTTATTCTCCCCCTTTATGTCAGCATCAAGGGTTCGAATATCTTCAGATAGGCCAGTCATGCCTTGTAGGAGTTCGTTGAGTTGAGTCTGGGATTGAACAATTTCTACACGATTTTCCTAGATCAAAGAGTCAGTTCGAGCTTCTCTCTTTTGCGGAATGGCCAAGACATTTTCTATTTGTTGTATTTGACCCATGGAGAATTCTTTGAATTCTCTCATTTGAGTCTTTAGACTCATGAGATTTTCCATCAAAAGTTGATTTTGGGATTCTTGAGTATTTTATAAAATAAGAACAACATCCATGTGCTTCTTGGCAACTAGAAAGTGGATTTGATCCCTTTCATTGATACTCTGAATCATCTCTTTTATTATCTCCCTAAGCTTCTTTGTCAGTTCAGAACTTAGGTTGCTTGGGAGAGTATTGACAGCATCAATCAAATGAATCAGCCTCATGTGAACAAGTACAGAGTGAACTTCAAGGTCTTCTTGTATGTCCTTGGTCACTTTCTTAGTTGCTTCTAACAACTCCGTTTTGGTAGGGAGATTAGTTATAAGTTCAAGGAGTTACGAATTATTTGGAGGAGAGGCCCTTATGTATTGATTTTGCATAGTGAAGAGAGCAAGGTCGAGATTGAAATACTCATTAATGGATGAGGATGGGATATATGATGGAGGGGCTGGTGTGTGGGGTTGAGCTTCAGGAGGAGGTGACTCTATGTCTTGAGCATGTGACTCTATGGTTGGATTTGGATCAGTAATCGTAGAGTGAGAGATTATAGGAGATTTGATCAATATAAAGTTTTGCATAATTCATTAGGTACAGAATGTTGGGATTCTGTAACTGGAAATTAGTTGAGTGGATGAAGTATCACTTCCAACCATCTTGGTGATTCATAGAATTGATTGAAAAATGATGGTGGACAGTGATTTATCCAAAAAGAGACAGGAATAGTTTGTACCTCATACCCATTTTCTGAAGATGGGTTGTTGGTGATCAGCTTTCTGGGAAAGTTGAATTTGCCTGGGAATCCATGACCTAGCACCGAGAATGTTGGATAGGCTTTGAAGGTTCAGAGCATGTGATCCTAGGAGTTGAGGATTCGGGTTTTGTGAAATGGCATCATAGGTAGATAGGAGAACAGTTGATTGTAGTTGGCTCTCCTATGTCCATCATAGCCCATAAAATGATCTCAACTTCGTCATCCTCTTCTTCTTTATCTTCATTTGAAATTTCCACCACATCAATTATCTCCATTTAACTTCTTTGTTCTTCTGCTCTCACAACCTCCATAGCTTCAATTCTTTCCATTTCTACAGTTCCTACAGCTAGATTCTCTTGAGGAACTGTGGAAGATTCTAGATGATCTCTTGGTAATTCTTCCTCCATTGCAGTCTTTTCTCATACAGGGACTTCATTAGGCTCCCCTCAACTTCATCATCCATTGGAATTTCAAACGGCTCCCCCTCAGCTGGAGCATTCTCTAGTGAAAGAACTTCAAGAAACTCCCCCTTAGCTTGAGCTATATTCTCCTTATTAGCTTCGAGTAGTCCTTTGTTAGCAGCTATCCTTTTGTCTTCCTCTTTTAACACCTTTTCATTGACAAGGATGTACTTCTTGACCAGTTTTCTCTTTGACCTTTTAGGCTGACCTACAGCCTTAGTACTTTTACCAGTTTCAGCTCTAAAAGGTTGATCAGACTGAGAAGCTGTTGCGACATCTTCTTCCAGAGTGGTGTCAAGTTCGAATTCTACGATCGGTATAGACTCTACGATCTAAGAGAAAGAGGGCTTCTTTGATTTGTGACTCCGCTTTCCTTTCTTGAACAACTGAGAGATGGTAGCCCTATCTTCATCTTCCTCATACTGATGTTCTTTACTTTTTAGTTTCGTCAGAGTTTCAGTGCCTGAACTCTCTTGAGGTGCCTCAGTAGTTGAGCCTTGAGTCTTTTCTGCCATTAGAACCTTCATTTTTCTTTTACCTTTTCTTTTTCTAACTAAAGCAATGGGTTCTTCCTTGTTGATTTCTTCTTCTTCTTCAGTTTACTTTACAATGAACATATTTCCTGGTAATCCAGATTCCTTTGCATCACCAGTTCTTCCGCTGGATTTAGATATCATCTTGACATTTTCAACTGGATTTCTTTTCCAGTTTTAAACAGATGTTGAGTCATCCTCCTGTTGGGATTGATGGATTCTCCTTCATTATCCCTAATTTTGTCACCCAGTGCAGACTGCAGGATGATGCTTATAAACCTTTCGTAGAGCATCTTACTAGACCTCTTTGATTTTTTCGATTTGAGAATCCACTTCCCAATCCAATCGATGAGTAGGGCTCCAAAGTTGAGTTGGATCCCATAGCAGATTGCTGTCATAAGATTCAGTTGTACTTCATTCACGGAGTCGTGGCCAGAGCTTTTGCAACATATGCACTTTCCAATAATGTCAGGCAAAAACTCAAATTTTTGGGGAAACTCCTTCTTCTTATACCCCTTTATAGTCTCATTCTTTATGTGATGCATCCTCTTTAGTCCTTCATGGAAGTCGATGACCTCTATAGATAGGAGTCCCTTTGACTCGAAACATAGGGCCAGGTTTATATCCTCAGCTTTGAGTTTAATTTTCACGTCCCTGACCCTTGTGGTGATGACATCTTTTTCAAATGTTCCATTTCTGTAGAACTCTTTTATCAGCTTAGGGTACATCCACGTGCTTGTACCCAAAGCCTCTTAAAGATCAGCTTTCTTCAATAAAGTCAGAATCTTATTGAATTGAAAGTCATCTGTCTTGAACTCGTCGAAGCACAGTCTATAACCAGTGATAACATTTAAAGCTGCCATTGATTTCTTTACACTGAGGTAGATTTAGCTTTTCTAAAGGTTAGGGTTTCTGCTGGTAGTGAGAAAGAGAGAGAGGAATAAGCTTTTTGAACTTCTGATTTCAAAAAGATATTTTCAAACTGTACTTGTAGCTTCTCTCCTCTCCATTTGCTTAGTGGGGCATGTGTCATGTTCTGCTTGGCTCCACGATTTTAATTAAAGTGGAATGTACTGAATTGCCCTTAGCTCCTCCTGAGCTAGTTTATTCTTTGGGAGGACTACGATCATCGAGGTAGCACTATGTTCGTTGAGGTAGTCTTTATGATCGTCGAGTCTACACTGCGATCATTGAGTCTACTGCTGAGTCTGCTTTGGTCCTTGTGATGAACTTTTGACTTAACATTTCTCTTGAGTTAAGGTAGCTCAGGAAGGGCCAACCTCTTAGAGTGAATTAAGGGTTAGGTTTGTTCCTGAGGCGCTTGATAGAGAGATTGCTTTGATTTGTTGAAACTTTGTTATCACATGATGCTTCTTTGTTCTGTTGATAGAGCTCTGCGAACGTGGTCTTTCATATCACTGCAACTCTACGATCGTGGACTTCCTTTGGTCATGTCTACGATTTCAAACATAGCCTTTCTATCTGTATGGTTAGCACAAACTAGAGCATACATTTTATGGTTGTAAATTTAGCATGCCTAGGTCACTTATTAATTTATTAAATATGGATTCATTTAGAGGCTTTGTAAAGACATCACCAAGTTGATTTTCAGTAGGGATGTATTGTAAAGATATGGTTCCATTTTGAACATGATCCCTAATAAAATGATATCTAATTTCTATATGCTTAGTCCTAGAGTGCATGATAGGATTGTGTGTTATTGCTATAGCACTAATGTTATCACAATGAACAGTTATAGTTTTGAAATCAAACCCATAATCTGCTAACTAATTTTTCATCCATAAGATTTGAGCACAACAGCTGCCAGCATCAATGTATTCAGCTTCTGTCGTTGATGTAGATGCTGAGTTTTTCTTCTTACTGAACCAGGACACAAGTCTGTTTCCCAGTAGTTGACAAGTGCCACTAGTACTTTTTCTATCTATTTTGCAGCCTGCAAAATTAGCATATGTGTATCCTATCAGTTCAAAAGAGAACTCCTTGGGATACCAAAGCCCTAAATGAGGTGTGCCTTTGAGGTACATGAAAATCCTTTTTACAGCAGTTAAGTGTGATTCCTTAAGATTAGCTTGAAATCTAGCACATATGCATGTTGCAAACATTATGTCTGGTCTACTGGCAGTTAGATATAGAAGAGAGCCTATCATACCTCTGTATTGAGATATATCAATACTTTTTACCTTTTTCATCTTTGTCAGGCTTGGTTGCTGGAGCAATTAGGGTTTTCATGGGAGAGGCTGATTCCATGACGTACTTTTTATTCCATGACGTACTTTTTAAGTAAGTCTTTATTGTATTTGGCTTAGCATATGAAGATTCCTTCATAAGTCTACTTTACTTGCAATCCAAGAAAGAAGTTCAGCTCGCCCATCATGCTCATTTCGAACTTGCTCTGCATAAGCTTGGCAAATCTCTTACACAATTTTTCATCAGTAGATCCAAAAATAATGTCATCAACATATATTTGAACAAATAAGATTTTTTCTTTATGCTTTCTAAGAAATAATGTGGTATCTACTCTACCTCTAGTGAACCCATTTTCAATAAGAAAGTTAGTTAATGTTTCATACCATGCTCTAGGTGCTTTTTTAAGTCCATATAAGGCTTTGTCTAATCTATAGACATAATTAAAGAGAGATGGATTGATGAAACCTGAAGGTTGCTCTACACATACTTCTTCTTGAAGTTCACCATTCAGGAATGCACTTTTGACATCCATCTGAAAGACTTTGAATTGCATGTGAGCAGCAAAGGCAAGGAATATTCTGATGGCTATAATATATGATCCCATAACGTAACACATTAGATCATATATAATCAAGTATGGTTACTACTATATCTTACCCTTCTTCTCAATCTAATAATGACTTAGATTTGTTATTATTAGTTTCGACTTATCACATTATGTTGCTCTAACATTCAATTAATCTTTCGTCGACCTTCGGTTGTAATACTTATGGTCTTTAACATCATTTAAGGATGTTACTTTAGGTGTAATAATGTTTCATTTCATCATTAACCAATTTCCTTTCTTTTTATCTTCATAAACCTTCATTACTATGCAAACCCTAAGGCTGACGCTGCGGCGCCAGCTTCCCTTCTCTATGTCGCGCTACGGCGCCACTCTTCAGTGGCTTTTGCCCAATCCCGGCGCTGCGGCGCCAATTCCAGTTCAAAAGGCCGCGTTGCGACGCGAAACTTCAGTAGGTTATGGGCACGGCTCGGCGCTGCAGCTCCATCTTTTAGCCTTGGGCTGGCGTCGCGGCGCCAGCTCTGTGCACCAGATACCAAAAATAGTTTTCTTACTTTGTGAACTTCCTGGACTCCAAATTTGATCATTTTAAGTTCAAATTGCCTCGTTCAAAAGCCATTAGCTCAGAAATTACATACTCTACGTGTTCATGTAAGAATTTTACATTTTCAACTTCACTAAATCGAAATTCACCTTTTAGTTCATTTTTAACAAAAATGATAAACGTTCATGAACGTTCAATGCTCGTTTCTTCGTTCATTTTCGAGTCTGCAACTCTATAATGCCAAATAAGACTTGTTCCCATCGAAAACTAACATTTTTGAGCTCAATATCAAAATTCAACTTCCATTCCGAGAATTTTACGAATTCGACAATTATCGTCTAATCGTGTGAATTCCGGCATAACTTCGTTACTTATGATTTGTTCATCGCTTCAAATGGATTCCATCCATCAAATTAACATCTTAACATACATATTTCATTAACTTATTTACATGATAAGTTATTACTTATTCTTCATGAGTTTATAACTTATCTAAGTATAAACTACTTATGATTTCCTTTCACATGATTATCATGGTTCCAATCTTCTAACCATCATCCTTACATCTTCTTATCATACAAACTTCATTCATGTAAACATATTATAAGTTCTTACAAGTTCTTCCTTAGTTCATAACTTATATACGAACAAATTGCTTATTCACGGCTTATTAAGACTTAAGTCCTTAGATTATCTATTTTCTTTACTTCTTAGCATACATACTTCACTAATCCACACTTCTCTATCAAACTAGTATTGAAGAGTTGGAAGATTAATGGTATAAGAATCTTACCCTTGATGATCAAGCTTGTTCTTCTTATTTTCTACTAATGAAAGTCTAGCTTATTCTTACTTATTCTCTCTAACAATTAAGTTGAAAGTTGTTGGATGAAATGAACAAGTGTAAAATGATCCAACTCTCCCTCTATTTATAGGATTGCTAAGGTTATGGTAATTTAGTCAATAGCCAAATCCCACCTCCTTACTATTTATTACCTAGCTATTAAGTTAACTTGGCCATCACAACACTTATCCATTGCTTGGGCACCAAAATCACCTATGGGTTGCCCCATGGATCATGCGTACCCATTGGATCCTTACTTTGGGCTTTAAGCTCAATTAGCTTACTTATGCTTTTGGGCTTACATTAATTCACTTTGGACTTTACATTAACAAACACTTGGGCTTAAACACAACCCCAATTAAACTATACACTTCCTGCACAATCTTACAAGTTCATTACATATGGCTTAAAGCCTTAATACGTATTCTCTACGAATTATTTTCGTATTCTCACTCGTATACTTATTCATCATATACGATATACCATCATTCATACATACTCGCATAATACTCCGTATCATACTCGTATTCATTACCTCGTACAATACCTACGTATTATACGATCGTTACTTTCACTAGTTAACGCTTTATTTTCCCTAACGTTCTCAAATTAAGTCCACAGGTGAAAAATTACATTTTTCATACTTGAATTATTATTACATAATCCATCTCACCTCGATATTCTATCGTTACGTATTTCTTGAAATTTCAAAAATAATTCCTGAGCAGAAATCAGTGAATAGTGTTTTTCAGAAAATTTCTCAGAAAACTTTTATTTTCGTCTTGGAAATTCAAACACTTTAATTCCTTCACGTAGTCGAAATACTACAACATTTCGACATTTCTAGGTTATAGAACGACATTCATCTTACTAACACATAATAATAACAAATAATATAATTTTATGCATTATTTAATTAAATATAATTGTTTTACAATAAATCTGAATTTCTCAGTCATTACAGGCCCACTAACACAGCAGACTGTTGTTCCACCTAACACCTGAAAAGGTGTTTTCTGCCTACTCGGAGTACTTCCCTTAGCTTCTTCAATATGTTTCTTTGTTGCATATTAAGGATGACTGTTGTGTCATTGGAACTCCTAAGGATTTCAACGTCTATAGCTCATTCCATATTTGTTGTGACTTATCTATAAACAAGTGGACGAGGCTCAATGCTTCTGACATAGACAGATGAAGCTCTATGATTCTGATCGTGGTGTCTTGCCACCTTGGTGCTTGATCTGATACTAGCAAATGAGAACACTGTGATTTCTCTTAAGGACTGGCACACTACTATCTTCACTTGCTTGTCTTGCAGACTCTATGTTTTCGATAGCACACTACGATCTGTGAGTTGGCTCGGCAAATGTTTGGACCACTCTATGATTTTAGGAGAGGCCCTTCAAGGCAGACACACTACGATTCTCGATGCTCTACGATCCTGCCTTGGCTTCTGCAATCTCTTGATCATCTCGATAGACTATAATTCAGTTGAAGCCTATCTATTACATCTCAAGATATAGATCAACCTAATAACTTTGATCTTTTCTTCTATACATTCATTTACAGAATGATAAACATTAAAGTCCAGATCAACCTAACAAGTGTGATCTATCACTAAGTCCTTGTACATGTGTTCCTTTGAAGGACTTTACATATAATCATGAATATTTACTTACAACATCAAATTTTAAATATGCAATCTCCCAATAGACGTAACACAGATATATGAAACACATTGTTTATTCGTTCTAGGTCTGGAGGTAATGCTACTGTAAGACCCCAACTTTTATAAATAAAGATGAATTTTCTATAAATATCATTTTTGAATATTATGGAGTTAATTTGATATAATGTTATAGTTGTGGGTAATATTTATAAATTTTGCAAAGTACGCAAGTTGTTATATAATATTCGATTGGTCAGGGAATATTCGTTTTAACAGGGAATATTCGTACAACGACACAATCATTGGTGGACCCCACAACGGAATTATTGTCGGATTGAGAAAACGACAAAAATATTTTATTAAAAATAACGGCGGAAGTTTTTCCATTGTTACTGTTGAACTACTCGGTAGTAAAAGTACAGTAATACGCGTGGTTGCATAGTAGCACACGGTATTGATTATTAATGCTTATGTGAGAAGTCACTCAGTTTAATTCAATTATTGTTAGTTAATAATATGAATTATTTAGCAATAATGACGTTTTATTTTATTCGTATTATTAACGTAATAAAACAGAAACATCTTTTTATATAAAACAGAATACTTTATTAAAGTTATTCTATAAATAGAATATATTATATTTTATTTAAAAGATTTTTCTTTAACTATGGACCGTCAGATTAAAGTAATCAATCTGGACCGTTCATGGATTAGTTACTATGCATTCTATTTTTCTATAAATAGCAGCTCATTCCTTCATTATTTCTTACGAATTCACTGAACTCTAGAGAGAGAAACTATAGAGAGAAACTATAGAGAGAGAGAAGAAGAGTATTCTGCTACTTAACTACTTCCTTATTCCAGCTCGTCTTTAAAACGGTAAGGGGTGTTATTCTTTCTTATTCATGAAGAGAACTGTTGTTATTCCATTTCTTATTATTCTGTTGGAATAACCTGTATACGCGGTCTACCCTATACTTGGTGACATTCTTCTATTATTCTGTTGGAACATCCTGTCTGTGTGTTTTCAACCGGAATTGGTTCAGTTTTTATTATTATTCTGTTGGAACATCCTGTCTGTGTGTTTTACACCGGACTTGGTTCCGTCTTGTTATTATTCTGTTGGAACACCCTGTCTGTGTGTTTTACACCGGACCTGATTCCATTATTTATTATTCTGTCGGAATATCCTGTCTGTGCGTTTACTCCGGACCTGGTTCCATTATTTATTATTCTGTCGGAATATCCTGTCTGTGCGTTTACGCCGGACCTGGTTCCATTATTTATTATTCTGTTGGAATAACCTGTTTGTGCGGTCTATCGTATGCATGGTGATTTCTTTTGTTATTCCATTCTTTATTGTACTCAGTTGGTTAAGTTTTAACTTCTATACTCCATGAAATTTGTAGAATATCCTTGATAATTGCGTTTCATCCAGTATCTTTTCATGAAAATATTATTCTAAGCATTCTTGAATTTTACTCCACAAAGCAATATCATGTTGACAATTTGGACGTTATTAATTCTTGGATAAATTAATTCTTGAACTTGTTTTATTGAATTCATATATCATTGTCATCATCCTCATGTTTATAAAATGTTGAAAGTAATCTGTGGCATGTAGTGCATAGATGGACTTGGTATGATTATGACCAGAGATTATTCGGTATAATCATGACCGTAATGTTACAAATAATGTGGTACAAGTCATCATTGGCCCGTAGTGCATTGATGGACAGTTGTTGGCATGATCATGACCATTAATGAATACACGAATATCCTTGGCCGTAGTGCAGGGGTGATTCGATGATGTGGATTATTTTATTAAGCTGAGTCACAGCGATAACAGTGTTGAAAAACTTTTTAAATCATAAAAGATAGTAGAGTTTATTTTCTACTTGACTCTTTTAATGGATTGCTTGTTCCGCTACAGTTAAACTTGATGTCTATTATATTTTATCAGTTTAACATTGTTGAAGGCTAATGATAATTTATTCTGCATTATCTTAGTCATAATATTTCTTACTGGGCTAGTTGAGCTCACCCTTTCTTTCACTGTTCCCTTCAGGAAATGAGAACGTAGCTGGGGCAAGTCGGGGAACGGAGTGATGATTCGAATGATAGTATTAGTTAGTAGTCCTCACTATTCTATGTAATAGTGTGTTAATAAATGTAATGAGGACTCCTTTTGAGTATGAATACTCTCTAGAAGATAATATTTGTATTCAAACTCACAGTTTATGTTTTGTCGTATTGTACAGGACAGTTGTATTAGTAAGTTGTATTTGTATTCTGTACTATGTATCTGACGACCCAAGATGGGTGATGTATACCTAATTTTGGGGGCGTCACAGTTGGTATCAGAGCTTAGGGATATGATCCCTGGCTAAGATGTGAGAATAGAACTAAGAGGGGAGAGACGGGGAATTCCTTCGCTAGTATGACCTACCTAAGTTTATTTGCGTGAAATTTAATTGGTCGGTCATAATATAAGGATAATATATGACATATCAATTAACTTTTATTTTGTGGCAGTATCTGAAAATGGCATCTGAGAATGTTGAGAATAGCAATGGAGCACAGGCGATTATTGATTCACCACATATCAATAATCAGGATAATGTTCATCAGGAAGGTGACAATCCTCATGCAAACAACAACACTGACCAGATGATGAATGATGGAATGTTCAGAGGTTTTATGCAATTCATGCAACAACAGGTGAAAGCGGCTCCTGTCCACAACGTAGGTGGAAATACTGGAAACTCTCAGGCGGTCACCGCTAAACAGTTTAAGGAGCTGGGACCACCAGAGTTTAAGGGAGAACCCAAACCACTTGTAGCTGAAACATGAATAAAGCAGATCACCAAGATATTTGATGTCTTGGGTTGCTCCGAGGAGCAAAAGGTTCCCTTTGCCGCCTTTATGTTGCGAGGAGAGGCAGATTACTGGTGGGAATCGATAAAGCGTACTCAACCTGCCGCACTGAAGATGTCTTGGGAGAAGTTCCAAGAGCTGTTTAACGACAAATACTTTCCCGAGAGTATTCGTCACATGAAGGAGGTAGAGTTCATCAAATTGGAGCAGAATAATATGACCGTGTCGCAGTACGAGGCAAAATTTACGGAGTTATCCCGGTTTGCGTCCCACCTGGTGGATAATGAAGAACGAATGACGCGGATGTTTTTAAGAGGTTTGAAGCCGGAGATACGTCAACACCTTGTTTCTCATAAACTGTGTTTGTATTTAGATGTTGTAAATAGGGCTCAGTTGGTGGAGCGCGATAACGAGACAACGCAACCAAAAGAGAGCAGCCGGCAAAATGATAATACCAGTGAAAGCAGTCATCGAAGCGGTGACAACAAGCGTGGAGGGAATCAACAGGCCAGAAATGGTAACCACTTCGGTGGTAATCAGGGCCAAAACAATAAGAATAGGCATTTCAAGAAGAGGAGATTCAACAATGATGGAAAGACGTCAGCACCAGCACCTGTCGTTAAGGAAGGAGAACGACCACCTATCATATGTTTCAAATGCGGAGGGGAGGGGCACATCAGTCCAAACTGCGCGATGCCGTCCAAAGCATGTTATAATTGTGGAAGAGAAGGTCATTTAGCCCGATTTTGTCGTTTACCGAAGACAAATTCAGCTAGGATGGAGGCACCAAAGGCCGTCCCAGAAAAGTCAAAACCAGTTGTGCAAGGGAGAGCGTTTGTTGTGAACTCCCAGAGAGCAAGGAACCCGAATGAGGTCATCACGGGTAAGCTTATCATAAACTCTAACGAAGTCTATACTTTATTTGATACCGGTTCTACCCATTCTTTTATTTCTCCTACTTGCGCTCATCGATTAAATTTGATTCCGGAGAAATTAGACTTTGACTTAGCAGTTGAAACTCCATTGGGAGAAACCTTCATTACATCCACGGTTTATAAGTCTTGTTTGGTTCAAGTTGGTACCCACACATTACCTGTCGATCTTATTTCATTAAAAATACTTGCATTTGACGTGATTCTAGGGATTGATTGGTTAACTACTCATCATGCAAAAATTGATTATTTTCGTAAGGTTGTTAGCTTTCATATTCCTAATCGACCTATTATGCGAATTCAAGCAACCAAACCATTAAAATCAATCGCTGTCATCTCAAGCCATAAAGCTATTCGTTTATTGAAAAACGGATGTCAAGCTTTCTTAGCTCATGTCACAGATCTAAACAAAAATACGTCAGCTTTGAATGATATTTCTATTGTTAATAAATTTCCTGACGTATTTCCCGAAGAACTTCCTGGCCTACCCCCAGAGCGTGAAATTGAATTTTGTATCGACCTTGAACCCGGTACAAAACCCATTTCCAAAGCCCCATATCGAATGGCTCCTATTGAACTTCAGGAGTTAAAGACCCAACTGCAGGAATTGTTAGACATTGGTTTTATTCGTCCTAGTACTTCTCCTTGGGGTGCTCCTGTTCTGTTCGTGAAGAAGAAAGATGGGAGTATGCGACTTTGTATTGATTATCGGGAGTTGAATCATGTCACCATCAAAAATAGGTACCCATTGCCACGTATTGATGACCTGTTTGACCAGTTGCAAGGAGCACAATTCTTTTCAAAGATCGATCTTCGTTCTGGATATCATCAGCTGAAGGTTAGAACTGAGGATATTCCAAAGACTGCCTTCAGAACTCGGTATGGGCATTATGAATTCTTAGTTATGTCTTTTGGATTGACTAATGCTCCTGCTGCCTTCATGGATATGATGAACAGGGTATTCAAGGAATATTTGGATCACTTTGTGGTCGTCTTTATTGATGACATCCTTGTTTATTCCAAAAGCCGTGAAGATCATGAGCAACACTTGAGGTTGGTACTCCAAAAGCTTCGTGAATACAAACTTTATGCCAAGTTGAAGAAATGCGAGTTCTGGCTGGAAGAGGTAGCATTCCTTGGGCACGTAGTATCAAGTCGTGGAATATCGGTTGACCCGGCAAAGATTGAAGCTATTCAAAGCTGGGAGCAACCTAAATCAGTGACCGAGGTACGTAGCTTTCTTGGTTTAGCTGGTTATTATCGGAGATTCGTGGAAGGATTTTCTCGAATCGCTACTCCATTAACTCAGCTGACTCGGAAAGATACAAAGTTCGGTTGGAGCGAAGAATGTGAGCAGAGTTTTCAAGAACTCAAGAGGAGACTCATTTCAGCACCTGTTCTAACAATACCATCTGGCTCGGAGGGATTTGTCATCTACAGTGATGCTTCGAGCAAAGGGTTGGGATGTGTTCTCATGCAACATGGAAAAGTCATAGCCTATGCATCAAGACAACTCAAGGAATATGAGAGGAATTATCCTACTCATGATCTAGAGTTGGCAGCTGTTGTCTTTGCACTTAAAATTTGGAGGCATTACTTGTATGGGGAGAAGGTGGAGATCTTTACGGATCATAAAAGCCTCAAATATTTCTTCACTCAAAAGGAACTCAACATGCGACAACGACGTTGGCTTGAACTGTTGAAAGATTATGATCATACCATTCAATACCATCCTGGAAAAGCGAACGTGGTAGCTGACGCATTGAGTAGAAGATCATATGCAAGTACGAGTGCGATATTGTCAACACAAAGGCCCATTTTGTGTGATTTGCAAAGGATGGAGATAGAGTTAAAGACTCCAGGGACCCATGTGATGATGGCGAATATACGAGTAGAACCGACTTTAATCGATAAAGTTAAAGCTGCTCAAGCTACAGACCTGGAGCTGATGCGTATAAGGAAGAAAGTGCAAGAAGGTGCTATGCCGGAAGCAAGAATCGATGAAGAAGGAATACTTCGAGTCAACTCCAGACTTTGTGTTCCTAACAACCCTGATTTAAAGTATGAAATCATGATGGAGGCGCACAACACACCGTTTGCAATCCATCCTGGAAGTACCAAAATGTATCATGATCTTCGTCATACATTTTGGTGGAGCAATATGAAGAGAGAGATAGCGTTGTTTATCTCAGGTGTCTAACTTGTCAACGAGTCAAAGCGGAGCATCAAGTACCAAAAGGTCCATTGCAACCACTTGAAATTCCAGAATGGAAGTGGGAGCACATTACCATGGATTTCGTTACCGGTCTTCCTAGGGTTTCTCAAGGTATTGATGCGATTTGGGTCATTGTTGATAGATTGACCAAGTCTGCTCATTTCTTACCGATACGAGAAACTTATACACTTGAACGTCTTGCTCGTATGTACATAAACGAGATTGTAAGACTGCATGGTATGCCAGTATCCATAGTTTCTGACCGAGACCCAAGATTCACTTCACGATTTTGGGTTAGTTTACAAAAAGCTATGGGCACGGATTTACGATTTAGTTCAGCATATCATCCTCAGACGGACGGACAATCAGAGAGGACTATTCAAACTCTTGAAGATCTATTAAGACTCTGTGTCTTTGACTTCAAGGGAAGTTGGGACAAGTTCTTACCATTGGTGGAGTGTTCCTACAACAACAGTTATCAAGCAAGTATTGGCATGGCTCCATTCGAAGCATTGTATGGAAGAAAATGTCGTTCTCCAGTATGCTGGGATGAGGTGGGTGAAGCAACGTTTTTGGGACCGGAGTTGGTACGTATGACTACAGAAAAGATTCAAACGATCCGACAACGTATAAAAACCTCACAAGATCAACAAAAGAGTTATGCTGATCTTCATCGAAAGGACGTGAAATTTGATGTAGGAGATCATGTGTTCTTACGTGTTGCTCCATGGAAAGGAGTTACGAGATTTGGAAAGAGAGGAAAGCTCAATCCTCGATTCATCGGTCCATTTTTAATCCTCGATCGAGTAGGAACTGTGGCTTATAGACTCGCTTTACCGCCAAGTATGTCTCGTGTTCATAACGTTTTTCACATATCCATGTTACGCAAATATGTGGAAGACCCGAACCACATTATTGAGTTAGAACCGGACGAAATAGCGGAGGATTTGACGTATGAAGAAGTTCCTGTTCAAATCTTGGATAAGAAGGAACATATTCTACGCTCCAAGGTTATACCTCAAGTCAAAGTTTTGTGGAGAAACCACGATGTTGAGGAAATGACTTGGGAGTTAGAATCTGAAATGAAATCAAGGTATCCTTACCTCTTCGACATACCAGGTACGTACCCTAATTTCGAGGGCGAAATTTCATAAGAAGGGGAGGTTGTAAGACCCCAACTTTTATAAATAAAGATGAATTTTCTATAAATATCATTTTTGAATATTATGGAGTTAATTTGATATAATGTTATAGTTGTGGGTAATATTTATAAATTTTGCAAAGTACGCAAGTTGTTATATAATATTAGATTGGTCGGGGAATATTCGTTTTAACAGGGAATATTCGTACAACGACACAATCATTGGTGGACCCCACAACGGAATTATTGTCGGATTGAGAAAACGACAAAAATATTTTATTAAAAATAACGGCGGAAGTTTTACCATTGTTACTGTTGAACTACTCGGTAGTAAAAGTACAGTAATACGCGTGGTTGCATAGTAGCACACGGTATTGATTATTAATGCTTATGTGAGAAGTCACTCAGTTTGATTCAATTATTGTTAGTTAATAATATGAATTATTTAGCGATAATGACGTTTTATTTTATTCGTATTATTAACGTAATAAAACAGAAACATCTTTTTATATAAAACAGAATACTTTATTAAAGTTATTCTATAAATAGAATATATTATATTTTATTTAAAAGATTTTTCTTTAAATATGGACCGTCAGATTAAAGTAATCAATCTGGACCGTTCATGGATTAGTTACTATGCATTCTATTTTTCTATAAATAGCAGCTCATTCCTTCATTATTTTTTACGAATTCACTGAACTCTAGAGAGAGAAACTATAGAGAGAGAGAAGAAGAGTATTCTGCTACTTAACTACTTCCTTATTCCAGCTCGTCTTTAAAACGGTAAGGGGTGTTATTCTTTCTTATTCATGAAGAGAACTGTTGTTATTCCATTTCTTATTATTCTGTTGGAATAACCTGTATACGCGGTCTACCCTATACTTGGTGACATTCTTCTATTATTCTGTTGGAACATCCTGTCTTTGTGTTTTACACCGGACCTGGTTCCGTTTTTATTATTATTCTGTTGGAACATCCTGTCTGTGTGTTTTACACCGGACCTGGTTCCGTCTTGTTATTATTCTGTTGGAACATCCTGTCTGTGTGTTTTACACCGGACCTGGTTCCAATTTTTATTATTCTGTCGGAATATCCTGTCTGTGCATTTACGCCGGACCTGGTTCCATTATTTATTATTCTGTCGGAATATCCTGTCTGTGCGTTTACGCCGGACCTGGTTCCATTATTTATTATTCTGTTGGAATAACCTGTTTGTGCGGTCTATCGCATGCATGGTGATTTCTTTTGTTATTCCATTCTTTATTGTACTCAGTTGGTTAAGTTTTAACTTCTATACTCCATGAAATTTGTGGAATATCCTTGATAATTGCGTTTCATCCAGTATCTTTTCATGAAAATATTATTCTAAGCATTCTTGAATTTTACTCCACAAAGCAATATCATGTTGACAATTTGGACGTTATTAATTCTTGAATAAATTAATTCTTGAACTTGTTTTATTGAATTCTTATATCATTGTCATCATCCTTATGTTTATAAAATGTTGAAAGTCATCTGTGGCATGTAGTGCATAGATGGACTTGGTATGATTATGACCAGGGATTATTCGGTATAATCATGACCGTAATGTTACAAATGATGTGGTACAAGTCATCATTGGCCCGTAGTGCATTGATGGACAGTTGTTGGCATGATCATGACCATTAATGAATACACGAATATCCTTGGCCGTAGTGCAGGGGTGATTCGATGATGTCGATTATTTTATTAAGCTGAGTCACAGCGATAACAGTGTTGAAAAACATTTTAAATCATAAAAGATAGTAGAGTTTATTTTCTACTTGACTCTTTTAATGGATTGCTTGTTCCGCTACAGTTAAACTTGATGTCTATTATATTTTATCAGTTTAACATTGTTGAAGGCTAATGATAATTTATTCTGCATTATCTTAGTCATAATATTTCTTACTGGGCTAGTTGAGCTCACCCTTTCTTTCACTGTTCCCTTCAGGAAATGAGAACGTAGCTGGGGCAAGTCGGGGAACGGAGTGATGGTTCGAGTGATAGTATTAGTTAGTAGTCCTCACTATTCTATGTAATAGTGTGTTAATAAATGTAATGAGGACTCCTTTTGAGTATGAATACTCTCTAGAAGATAATATTTGTATTCAAACTCACAGTTTATGCTTTGTCGTGTTGTACACGACAGTTGTATTAGTAAGTTGTATTTGTATTCTGTACTATGTATCTGACGACCCAAGATGGGTGATGTATACCTAATTTTGGGGGCGTCACAGCTACCACGTAAGCTACCTCTCCTACCCTTTTTAATATCTCAAAAGGTCCTATAAACCTTGGACTTAACTTTTTCTTCTTCCCAAAACGTATCTTTCCTTTCCAGGGTGGTACCTTTAAAAACTCATACGAGCCTTCTTCAAACTCTCTGTTCATTCGATGTGAATCCGCATACTTCTTCTGTCTGTCTTGAGCTGCTACAAGACGCATTCGTATCAACTTAACTATATCCGTTGTTTGTTGCACCAATTTGGGTCCTAGCATTCGGCGCTCTCCTACTTCGTCCCAACACAATGGTGTTCTGCACTTCCTAAGGCGACATGCCTATGCTCGCATGATAACTGTTGTTATATGCAAACTCTGCTAACAGTAGATGATCATCACAACTACCTTTGAAATCCATAACGCAAGATCTCAGCATATCTTCTAGCGTCTAAATTGTCCTTTCGCTTTGCCCATCTGTTTGTGGATGATAAGTTGTACTTAACTTCAACTGCGTTCCCATCTGTTCTTGCAGACTTTTCCAAAAGTTTGATGTGAATCGTGGATCACAATCTTACACTATCGAAATTGGTACCCCAAGTCTGGAAATAATTTCCTTAATATAAAGTCTAGCTAACTTGTGACGCCCCCAGAATAGGTATACAACACCCATTCTGAGTCGCCAAATACATGGTACGGAAAGCAAACTACAACTTCAATAATACAATTGTCGTGCAAAATACGACAACACATACTGTGAGTTTAAATACAAATATTGTCTTCTAGACAATATCCACACTCAAATAAATCCTCATTACAATTATTCAAACACTATTTTACAGAAATAGTGAGGACTGCTAATACATCTTTCTAGAACCATCACTCCATACCCCGACTAGATCCTGCTATGTTCTCACCTCCTGAGAAGAAAAATGGAACAAAAAGGAAAAGGGTGAGCTCAACTAGCCCAGTAAAGAATATTATGACTAAGATAATATACAACAAATTATCGTTAGTCTTCAACAGGGAAAAATCTGATAAAATATAATCGACAACAAGTTTTAGATCAACAACTGCAGCGGAAACAGCAAACCATTAGAAGAGTCAAGTAGAGAAAGAATTCTACTATCTTCTAAGATTTAAAAGTCCATCATCAATATTTTATCCCTGTAACATCAATTAATAATCATCTTTAACCAAATATTCATCTTTGCACTACAGGCCAAAGATATTCATTTGTATCATCAGTCGGTCATGTTCATCTCAACACCTGTTCATCTTTGCACTACAGGCCAAAGATATTCATCAAGTAATTATACATCTTTGCACTACAGGCCAAAGATATTCAGTAATATCATCATTTAGGACTGAGGATGATGAAAAATATCTTAAAGAGAACGAATCCAATGAGACAGAAGGACAAATAGTAGGGATTCGTATAACAGTTTATCCAAGATCAATAATACTTCATAATAATCAATTGTGAAGCAGAATTCAAAAATAAAGATCAAAACATGGATACAATCAAAGATAGTAACCATAATAGACATCTTGGACAAAAAGAAAAAATTTTATTTTTCGGTGAATAGTGCCGTATTCGTGAATAGTGTCGTATACGTGAATAGTACCGTATACGTGAATAGTAACCCCGACACAAAAAGTTCCAAATTTGATAAAAACTCATATCAATATTTCAGCATAATGATATTGAAGAAAATAATATCATTTAAGAAGAAAATAATATCCCTTACCTCAAAATATCAGTACTTCTGGTCGGAATACCGGTATAAGGCTGAAAGAAACTTGCTCTGATGAATAGAAACTCTCAAAGTATCTAAATACTCACAAAATACACTCAATAATCTAGAGAGAGAAAGAGAGAAAACTTGTTTCTGGTGTGATTTTCAATTCTAACTTAGCCCTCTATTTATAGGAAAATTTTGGTAGGTTTGACCTGCAACCTGATGGCTTTACCTGCTACTATTCCCACCCACCACATTTGAAATATAATTCAGCACATTTCTTCACCAACCACAAGTGGGGCCCACCAATTCTAGAATTTTTCACCAAAATGATAAACTCCGAAAATTCAACAATTTCTGAACCAGTCATCTTGTAAAATTCGTAATAAATCATACGTTCATTTTTAACGGTTCAAAATTTGTGGACATATACTCAACTTATATATGTATAACATATCCAAAAATTACCACGATCCAACGGTCGGATTAAAAATTATAACCCCCGCAAACTATCTCAAAAACCCTGATTTTTAATACCTCCATTCCGACAAAAATACTGACAAAAACCTCAACATTAACTCCTTCATTTTTAACCACAAAAATATATCCCTCATTTATATCCACATAAAATAAATATTTCCTTATCATATGAATCAATAATTAATTATTCACAAATAATATTACAGAATCACATTTATGACAACCAGGCCGTTCCCAGGAAAGAGGGGGCTTTCCAATAAGGATTTCTCCTTACTGGCGCGCAATTAGATGACCAAACCTCTCCTTAGACAGAACTTTCTAGACATTGCCAATAATGTTATCTAATAATATTATTCAAATAATATGAATTATTGATCTGATAAATGAAAATACTGTGCAGCAACAATTATTGAAACAACAATAATATAAAATATCAACGCAGCAATTATTGAATCAATAAAATAAAATATTGAATAATAACTACTGTAACAATTATTGAGTAGTGCCTTCTTACGTAAGAATCAATAATTGGTGCAATACCGTGTGCTACTGTATTTTAACCACCGGGTATTCCAACAGTATTAACGGTAACAACTACGCCGTTATTTATAAACAACTTATACTTGTCGTTTTCTTCATCCAATCGCTTTCCGTTATGGGGCCCACACAAGGCTGCGTCGTCGTACGAATATTCCCCGACAGCAAGAATATTCCACGACCAACCGAATATTCACCGACCAAAAATAAATATTTTATAACCACTTGCTTATTTTGCAAAATTTGCACATTTCACCCATAACCAAAGTATTATATCAAATTAACCCCTTATTATTCACAATAATATTTAGAGAAAATTTGATTTTATTCATTAATAAGTTGGGGTCTTACAACCTCCCCTCCTTATGAAATTTCGTCCTCGAAATTGACGTACGTACCTGATGTTTCAAAAAGGTGAGGATACCTCGCTTTCATTTCTGATTCCAACTCCCAGGTCATTTCTTCAATAGCATGGTTTCTCCACAAAACCTTAACTTGTGGTATAACCTTCGTGCGTAGGACATGCTCTTTCCTATCCAAGATCTTAACAGGTACCTCCTCGTACGTTAAATCTTCAGCTATCTCGTCTGGTTCTAACTCAATAATGTGGTTCGGGTCTTTAACATATTTACGAAGCATAGATATGTGAAAAACATTATGAACACGAGACATGCTTGGAGGTAATGCGAGTCTATATGCCACATTTCCTATTCGCTCAAGAATCTCAAATGGACCAACAAATCTTGGATTGAGCTTTCCTCTCTTCCCAAATCTTGTAACTCCCTTCCATGGTGCAACACGTAACAATACATGATCCCCAATATTAAATTCCACGTCCTTCCGATGAAGATCCGCATAACTCTTTTGTCGATCCTGTGCCGTTTGTATACGTTGTCGAATCGTTTGGATCTTCTCTGTAGTAATGCGTACCAATTCTGGTCCCAACAATGTTGCTTCACCCACCTCGTCCCAGCATACTGGAGAACGACATTTTCTTCCATACAACGCCTCAAATGGAGCCATACCTATGCTCGCCTGATAACTGTTGTTGTAGGAGAATTCCACCAATGGTAGGTACTTATCCCAACTCCCTTTGAGATCTAAGACACAAAGTCTTAATAGATCTTCAAGAGTTTGAATAGTCCTCTCTGATTGTCCGTCCGTTTGAGGATGGTATGCTGAACTGAATCGTAAATCCGTGCCCATAGCTTTCTGCAAGCTAACCCAAAATCGTGAAGTGAATCTTGGGTCACGATCCGAAACTATGGATACTGGCATGCCATGCAATCTCACAATCTCGTTCACGTACATACTAGCAAGACGTTCAAGGGAATAAGTCTCACGTATCGGCAAGAAATGAGCGGACTTGGTTAATCTATCAACAATAACCCAAATCGCATCTATGCCTTGAGAAACCTTGGGAAGACCTGTAACAAAATCCATAGTAATGTGTTCCCACTTCCATTTCGGAATCTCAAGTGGTTGCAATGGACCCTTTGGTACTTGATGCTCCGCTTTTACACGTTGACAAGTTAAACATCTCGAGATAAACTCCGCGATCTCTCTTTTCATATTGCTCCACCAAAATGTATGTCGAAGATCGTGATACATTTTGGTACTCCCAGGATGGATTGCAAACGGTGTGTTGTGTGCCTCCATCATTATTCTATGCTTCAAGTCAAAATCGTTAGGAACACAAAGTCTGGAGTTGACTCGAAGTATTCCTTCTTCATCGATTCTTGCTTCTGGAATAGCACCTTCTTGCACTTTCTTCTTCATACGCATCAGCTCTATATCCGTAGCTTGAGCAGCTTTAACTTTATCGATTAAAGTCGGTTCTACTCGTATATTTGATATCATCATGTGGGTACTTGGAGCCTTCATCTCTATCTCCATCCTTTGCAAGTCATACAAAATGGGCCTTTGTGTTAAAAACATTGCACTCGTACCCGCATATGATCTTCTACTCAATGCGTCAGCTACTACGTTTGCTTTTCCAGGATGGTATTGGATGGTATGATCGTAATCTTTCAACAGCTCAAGCCAACGTCGTTGCCGCATGTTGAGTTCCTTTTGGGTGAAGAAATATTTGAGGCTTTTATGATCTGTATAGATCTCCACTTTCTCCCCATACAGGTAGTGTCTCCAGATCTTCAACGCAAAAACGACTGCTGCCAACTCCAAATCATGAGTAGGATAATTCCTCTCATATTCTTTGAGTTGTCGTGAGGCATAGGCTATGACTTTCCCATGTTGCATGAGAACACATCCTAACCCTTTGCCTGAAGCATCGCTGTAGATAACAAATCCATCCGAACCAGATGGTATTGTCAAAACAGGTGCCGAAATGAGTCTCCTCTTGAGTTCTTGGAAACTCTTCTCGCATTCCTCACTCCATACGAATTTTGTATCTTTCCGAGTCAGCTGAGTTAACGGAGTAGCGATTCGAGAAAATCCTTCCACAAATCTCCGATAATAACCAGCTAAGCCCAGAAAGCTACGTACTTCGGTTACCGACTTCGGTTGCTCCCAACTTTGTATGGCTTCAATCTTCGCCGGGTCGACAGATACTCCATGTTTTGACACCACGTGCCCAAGGAATGCTACTTCCTCAAGCCAGAACTCGCATTTCTTCAGTTTGGCATATAGCTTATTTTCACGAAGCCTTTGCAGTACCAGCTTCAAATGGCGCTCATGATCTTCACGGCTTTTGGAATAGATGAGGATGTCATCAATAAAGACAACAACGAACTGATCCAAATATTCTTTGAATACACGGTTCATCATATCCATGAAGGCAGCAGGAGCATTAGTCAATCCAAAAGACATTACTAAGAATTCATAATGCCCGTACCGAGTTCTGAAGGCAGTCTTTGGAATATCCTCAGTTTTAATCTTCAGCTGATGATATCCAGAACGAAGATCGATCTTTGAAAAGAATTGTGCTCCTTGCAACTGGTCAAACAGGTCATCAATGCGAGGTAGCGGATACCTATTCTTGATGGTGACATGGTTCAATTCTCGATAGTCAATACAAAGTCGCATACTCCCGTCTTTCTTCTTTACGAATAAAACAGGAGCACCCCAAGGAGACGTACTAGGACGAATAAAACCGATGTCCAACAACTCCTGTAGTTGGACTTTTAACTCCTGAAGTTCAATAGGAGCCATTCGATATGGGTTTTAGAAATGGGCTTTGTACCGGGTTCAAGGTCAATAAAGAATTCAATTTCTCGTTCCGGGGGTAGACCGGGAAGTTCTTCAGGAAATACATCGGAAAATTCTAACAATAGAAATATTATTCAAATCTGACTTGTCTTTGTTCAAATCCATAACATGGGCTAAGAAAGCTTGACATCCGTTTTTCAATAAACGAATAGCTTTGTGGCTTGATATGACAGTGACTGATTTTAGTGGTTTAGTAGTTTGAATTCGTATGACAGGTTGGTTAGGAATATGAAAACTAACAACCTTACGAAAACAATCAATTTTAGCATGATGAGTGGTTAACCAATCAATTCCTAAAATCACATCAAAAGCAAGTATCTTTAAAGAGATAAGATCAACAGGTAATGTGATAGTGCCAACTTGGATCATGCAAGATTTATAAACTGTAGATGTAACGAAGGTTTCACCCAACGGAGTTTCAACAGATAAGTTAAAGTCCAATTTCTCCGGAGTCAAGTTTAAACGTTGAGCACAAGCAGGAGAGATAAAAGAATGGGTAGAACCGGTATCTAGTAAAGTATAAACTTCGCAAGAATTCAAGATTAGCTTACCCGTGATCACCTCGTTCGGGTTTCTCGCGTTTTGGCCAGTAACGACAAACGCCCTTCCAGGAACCGCTGATTTCGACTTATCCGGGATAACTTTTGGAGTCACCATCCCCGCTGAACTTGGTTTTGCTACAGAACACTCTCGAGCTATATGACCTTCCTTTCCACAGTTATAACATACCTTGGATTGTTGTGGGCAGTTTGGGCTGATATGTCCCTCTTTCCCACATTTGTAACATACGACCGGTGGTCGTTCTCCTCCCCTAGAAACAGTTGATGTTTGTGCTGACGTCTTCACGTTATCATTGTTGTACCTTCTCTTCTTGAAATCTCCTCCCGACTCGCTCCTTCTATTATCACGACCACGATTACCACCAGAGTGGTTACCGCTTTTGTCCGAATGTTTTCCTCCCTGCTGGTTTTCATTGCTTCGATGACTGCCGCCACCGGTATGACCCTGGTTGTGGTCCCTCGGTTGCACATACTCATTATCTCGCTCTAATAATTGAGCCCTGTTTACAACATCTGAATATAAAGAAAATTTATGAGAGATAAGATATTGCCGAATCTCGGGTTTTAGACCTCTCAGAAACATCCTTGTCATTCGTTCCTCATTTTCGACCAAATGAGGTGCAAACCTGGATAACTCTGCAAACTTCGCCTCGTACTGGGACACCGTCATGTTGTTTTGTTCCAGTCTAATAAACTCAACCTCCTTCATATGACGAATACTTTCAGGAAAGTACTTGTCATTGAACAGTTTTTGAAATGTTTCCCAGGACATGTTGAGTGCGTCAGGCTGGGTACGCTTCACAGACTCCCACCAGTAGTCTGCCTCACCGCGGAACATAAATGTGGCGAATGGAACCTTCTGTTCCTCCGTGCATCCCAAGACATCAAATATCTTGGTAATTTGCTTGACCCACGTTTCCGCCATGATCGGATCCGGCTTTCCCTTAAATTCTGGTGGTCCCAATTCTTTGAACTGCTTAGCTGTGACAAACCGCGCGTTGTTATCATTTCCACCCGTATTCTGCACACGAGTCTCCCTCGTCTGATTTTGCATGAACTGCAAAAAGCTCCTAAACATTCCATCATTCATCGTTTGCTCGGTAACGTTGTTTACAGGAGGAATATTGCCTTCCTGTTGCACGTTCCCCTGGGTAGTGATCAAAGGTGTCTCCACGGTCTGATTTACTCCATTATTAACGTTCTCAGCTGCCATTCTTAAATACTGCCATAAAACAAGGGTTAATAGTCATGTCATATATTATCCCTATACTCTGACCGACCAAATAAACACCAAATAAACTTAGTCAGGTCATACTAGCGAAGGAATTCCCCGTCTCTCCCCTCCTAGTTCTTGTCTCACATCTCAGCCAGGGATCATATCCCTAAGCTCTGATACCAACTGTGACGCCCCCAGAATAGGTATACAACACCCATTCTGAGTCGCCAAATACATGGTACAGAAAGCAAACTACAACTTCAATAATACAATTGTCGTGCAAAATACGACAACACATACTGTGAGTTTAAATACAAATATTGTCTTCTAGACAATATCCACACTCAAATAAATCCTCATTACAATTATTCAAACACTATTTTACAGAAATAGTGAGGACTGCTAATACATCTTTCTAGAACCATCACTCCATACCCCGACTAGATCCTGCTATGTTCTCACCTCCTGAGAAGAAAAATGGAACAAAAAGGAAAAGGGTGAGCTCAACTAGCCCAGTAAAGAATATTATGACTAAGATAATATACAACAAATTATCGTTAGTCTTCAACAGGGAAAAATCTGATAAAATATAATCGACAACAAGTTTTAGATCAACAACTGCAGCGGAAACAGCAAACCATTAGAAGAGTCAAGTAGAGAAAGAATTCTACTATCTTCTAAGATTTAAAAGTCCATCATCAATATTTTATCCCTGTAACATCAATTAATAATCATCTTTAACCAAATATTCATCTTTGCACTACAGGCCAAAGATATTCATTTGTATCATCAGTCGGTCATGTTCATCTCAACACCTGTTCATCTTTGCACTACAGGCCAAAGATATTCATCAAGTAATTATACATCTTTGCACTACAGGCCAAAGATATTCAGTAATATCATCATTTAGGACTGAGGATGATGAAAAATATCTTAAAGAGAACGAATCCAATGAGACAGAAGGACAAATAGTAGGGATTCGTATAACAGTTTATCCAAGATCAATAATACTTCATAATAATCAATTGTGA
This sequence comes from Panax notoginseng, assembly GCA_016801055.1. Taxonomy (NCBI): domain Eukaryota; kingdom Viridiplantae; phylum Streptophyta; class Magnoliopsida; order Apiales; family Araliaceae; genus Panax; species Panax notoginseng. The sequence goes on from CM029015.1 coordinate 106,507,567, forward strand.
AGCAGAATTCAAAAATAAAGATCAAAACATGGATACAATCAAAGATAGTAACCATAATAGACATCTTGGACAAAAAGAAAAAATTTTATTTTTCGGTGAATAGTGCCGTATTCGTGAATAGTGTCGTATACGTGAATAGTACCGTATACGTGAATAGTAACCCCGACACAAAAAGTTCCAAATTTGATAAAAACTCATATCAATATTTCAGCATAATGATATTGAAGAAAATAATATCATTTAAGAAGAAAATAATATCCCTTACCTCAAAATATCAGTACTTCTGGTCGGAATACCGGTATAAGGCTGAAAGAAACTTGCTCTGATGAATAGAAACTCTCAAAGTATCTAAATACTCACAAAATACACTCAATAATCTAGAGAGAGAAAGAGAGAAAACTTGTTTCTGGTGTGATTTTCAATTCTAACTTAGCCCTCTATTTATAGGAAAATTTTGGTAGGTTTGACCTGCAACCTGATGGCTTTACCTGCTACTATTCCCACCCACCACATTTGAAATATAATTCAGCACATTTCTTCACCAACCACAAGTGGGGCCCACCAATTCTAGAATTTTTCACCAAAATGATAAACTCCGAAAATTCAACAATTTCTGAACCAGTCATCTTGTAAAATTCGTAATAAATCATACGTTCATTTTTAACGGTTCAAAATTTATGGACATATACTCAACTTATATTTGTATAACATATCCAAAAATTACCACGATCCAACGGTCGGATTAAAAATTATAACCCCCGCAAACTATCTCAAAAACCCTGATTTTTAATACCTCCATTCCGACAAAAATACTGACAAAAACCTCAACATTAACTCCTTCATTTTTAACCACAAAAATATATCCCTCATTTATATCCACATAAAATAAATATTTCCTTATCATATGAATCAATAATTAATTATTCACAAATAATATTACAGAATCACATTTATGACAACCAGGCCGTTCCCAGGAAAGAGGGGGCTTTCCAATAAGGATTTTTCCTTACTGGCGCGCAATTAGATGACCAAACCTCTCCTTAGACAGAACTTTCTAGACATTGCCAATAATGTTATCTAATAATATTATTCAAATAATATGAATTATTGATCTGATAAATGAAAATACTGTGCAGCAACAATTATTGAAACAACAATAATATAAAATATCAACGCAGCAATTATTGAATCAATAAAATAAAATATTGAATAATAACTACTGTAACAATTATTGAGTAGTGCCTTCTTACGTAAGAATCAATAATTGGTGCAATACCGTGTGCTACTGTATTTTAACCACCGGGTATTCCAACAGTATTAACGGTAACAACTACGCCGTTATTTATAAACAACTTATACTTGTCGTTTTCTTCATCCAATCGCTTTACGTTATGGGGTCCACACAAGGCTGCGTCGTCGTACGAATATTCCCCGACAGCAAGAATATTCCACGACCAACCGAATATTCACCGACCAAAAATAAATATTTTATAACCACTTGCTTATTTTGCAAAATTTGCACATTTCACCCATAACCAAAGTATTATATCAAATTAACCCCTTATTATTCACAATAATATTTAGAGAAAATTTGATTTTATTCATTAATAAGTTGGGGTCTTACATAACTGATCTAAGTTAAACTTTAATCTTATTGGAAAAAAGTGATCTGACTTCGTCAACCGGTCCACTATTACACAAATAGCGTCATACCCTTTCTGCGTAGTTGGAAGTCCCACCACAAAGTCCATCATGATATGCTCCCACTTCCATTCTAGAATCTCCAATGACTGTAACAAGCCACTTAGTCGTTGATGTTCGACCTTAACCTTTTGACAAGTTAAGCACTGACTCACATATTCTTCTATATCTATCTTCATGTTCGGCCACCAAAAACTCTGTCGACGGTCTTGATATAATTCTGTACTAATAGGGTGAATCGAGTACCTTGAACTATGAGCCTCTTGTAATACTTCCTCCTTTAATTTCGTCTCATTCAAGACCCAAATTCTTCCTTCAAATCTTAATAACCCCTCATTATCAAGACTATACTTTAACTCTTTTTTTTCTGCTAGCCGCTTCTTCATCTAGTCACTGTAATAACCCAAGATTTTCTATATAAATAAATCAGAAATTTTGCGTATAAATTTTTTATTATTATTATCTATTAAAATAAATATGGGGAATACGGATAAGTCAAAGCGCATGTATTTATGTGATAAATAAAAATATATTTATTACATGAATAATTACAAATAATTTTATTTTAGAATTATTGATCATTATAAATTATATTCTCATAATAATTAATTTTATAGTTGAAATGTTTTTATTATTTAATTTCCATAAAAATACGATTATATATTATTTAAATAATATATGAAATGATTTTATAATTATTATAATAATCATTTTATTTTTATTATGTGAATTTATTTTAGATTAATTAAGTTAATTATTTTAACTTAATTAATAATGGTATAAATGAAACATAAATCAGATATGGAATCCAAACCCAAATTTAAAAAGTCAAATATGACTTTAAGAATTTATTAAGTCGTTGTGAAGTCGTGTTAATGTGGTTAATATCAAGTGTTAGAATTACAATTGTTAATTAGGGAAAACCTTTATTAATTAAAAACCCTAATTAATTGAGAACCGTAATTACTAAATTTGGAAACCTAATTTCTAAGTTTAGAAACCCTAATCCTAAATTATAAGCCCAAATGATGATTAGTAAATACTAATCTTAGCTAGTAAAGCTTTATATAATTAGAAAACCTAAACCAATTAGAAAACGCTAAATTGAAATTTAGGAAACTAAAAATTTTATATTTTAAACTCTAAATTAGAAAGCCTACAAAATTTGTGTCAAACCTTAGGGTCAAACCCTAAGGGTTTGGCATGTTACATGTTTGCCATTAAAATCATAAGGCTAATGACCAAATTACCCTTCATGCATAATTTAAGCTAACTTGTAGATCTATCCATATATTGAGTTGGTGACCAAATCTATCCACCCCATGTGACTAAATTTCCAGGAAATCAACTCTATATCTCAACCATTTACATTACAATTTATATATATATATATATATATATATATATATATATATATATATATATATATATATATATATATATGATTAAAGAGATAAGAGTCATATTTTTGCCTTATTTCTCTCCAAACATCCAACCAATTCTCTCTCTCCCAAAACCTACGAAATCTCTAAGTGTATCAATCCCCAAACCAAGCCCCACTATCACCCATAACAAATCAAAAGTCTATAATCAAGGATTTGATTAAGAAAGGTATAACCCTAAACCTAAAATCTGACCTTTGATTCCATGTTAGATTTTGTGTTTTAATGTTTAAACATATTGAATATAGTGTTACTAGATGATCTAGGTTGGTAGATGTTAGATCCATAACATCTATAGGCTCAGATATAGTGTTGTGCAAAAGCTGGAATTTTTTTTAAAAGTGGTATGACAACCGAATGTCAGACCTTCTAGATCTCAGCATGTTTATTATTTTGGTGTTTTAAATGTTTGATATTGTAGTGTGTTATGAAATCTTTACTCTGGAACTTGAATCAAGGTCATAGCATGAACAGATTGTAAGATATTGATGGTCAAAAGCCGTTGACCGGCCATGACTAGACGTTTCTGGGTAACCCAGAAACTGCCCAGAAAGGCCTGGCAACTTATTCAAGCGTTTGGATCTTTCAGTTGTTTGTTGTGTTGTTCTTTTTGTTGTAATAGAATTGTAGTATGTTATATGTAGTACAAAGTCATGCCTTTATATCACCTAAACATCCAACGGGTTAATCATGGTGACTGGTCAAAGTAGGTAGGATGAACATGATTTCTATTTTCTAGGTAACCCAGAAAACGTATGCATGTTATCTCTGGCATGGTTTGACCGGGGAATAACTAGTGATTTTGTTGTTGTTAGGCTAATTTTATGTAATAGATTTGTAGCCTTACATGTTGTCTATATATTGAAACCTTAGGATCACAAAAACAACTCATGTATTGCAAGTTGTGGAAGCCCAAAAGTGGCCACTCGAACTGTTCTTCATTTCTGTGTAACCCAGAAATGAAGAACAGCTCTGACAGCCACTTTACAAGCCCATATCTCATTCATTTTATGTTGTATGATCATGATTGTTGTTGCATCATGTAGTGTTACACTAGCACTACAAGATCGGACCAAAAACATGCCTAGAAACATCTCAGATTAACAATTAGTGGTGGTCAAACATGTCAACTCGATAACTACACATGAATTTCTGGGTTTCCTCAAGAACACCTATAGCGACAGTTTCGTCGCTACAGGGCCCATTAGCGACAGATTAATTACTAAATTATTATTTTTATTAAATAATTACTATTAAATGGTTTTTAATTATTAAAAATTCATAATAAAATTCTAAAAATTATTATAAAACCTAAAAATTAGTTTCTAATAATTTTGAATATATTTCATAAATATTTAATATTTTTAAAATATTAAAGATATTTAATTATTATATTAAATAAATTATTTAAAAATGATTTTAATACTTGAAAAATGATTTAAAAATTATATTATGGTATAAAAAAATATTTTAAGTTATTTTAATGACTTTTAATATTTTGTGATGAATTTTATTAATAAATTAATATTAATGATAATTAAGTTACTTAATAAATATATTAAATAAATTAATTTAAAAATGATTTTAATATTAGAAAATTCATTTTAAATGAAAATAAAGAGTTTAAAAATATCTTAAGTTATAAAATATAATTTTTAAAATTTAAAGGTAGATTTCATTAATAATTTACTATTAATGATATTAAAATAATTTAATAATTATATTAAATAAATTAGTTTAAAAATAATTTTAATATTAGAAAAATTATTTTAAATGAAAATAAAGTGTATACAAATATTTTAAGTTATAAAATATAACTTTTAATATTTAAAGGATAATTTTATTAATAATTTAATATTAATGATATTAATTTAATATTAATGATATTTGATTTATTTAATAATTATATTAATTAAATAATTTAAAAATATTTTTATTAATTTAAAAATTATTTAAAAAGGATATAAATGAATTAAAAATATTTTAAGTTATAATTAATGACTTTTAATATTTTGATAAATAGTACATTAATATTTAAATATTAATGGTAATTATTTAAAAATAATTTTAAATATTTTAAAAATCATTTAAGGGTAATATTAGTACTTTAAAAATATTTTGAGTTATTATAAATAACTTTAATATTTTGGCAATGGTTTCATTAATAGTTTAATATTAATTAAATATTAATGATAATAAAGATATTTAATATTTAAATCATTTAATAATGATTCCGGTGTTTGAAAAATCATGATAAATTATAATAATTATTTTAAAATTATTATAAGTCATTTAAAAATAATATGACTGAAATTTTTAGTTATTAAACTACAGGATAGAGTCTTAGACTCAATAATTACCTGATAAAGCCGTCGGTTCACCGACATGTTTCAAAAATTGATCTGGACTTAGATAGCATAACTTAATAAGTGTTTGTTTGTGATTCGATGACTGCTAAACACATGTGACAATGTGATTAGTGTATGTGTTGACTACAATAAGAAGCATTATGTGTTACGATATGTTATTCTAATCGGTAAAATGATCTTACTAATGATAGGTTGCTATATAAAAGATAAATCTAAGTTGCGTAATGTAAGCAGTAGATCAAGCAAGTATCATACCTTTGGATTTACTTTATGTAATGAATAGGAGTAAGAAAGTTTCAGAATCATATTATTATGCCAGATTATTAATTCTATTGTTATCGATTATGTATCCAATCATTCATATTCATACAAGTTCTTAAATTATCCAATCATTATTTATCAACATAGTATCATATTATATTTCAGATATTTATTATGTTCGTTAATTTCTAAATATGGTTATACACGTGTCCTCACTTGAATAATCATTGTATTTAATCACATGTTGATACATACTTATTAATTTCCAGCATGTATACGTTGACTTCAAAGTCATCTAAGCTATTTGTTTTAGCTAGACACAAGCTTAGAAATAATGTTGAACAAGATAGAACTTTATTGTTATCCAACCGAATTATTTTGGTTCGGATTCCCGACTAAGTATGAACATCCCGTACATGGGAAAACTTTTGTGCGCAAAAGGCGGATCAGATGAACGATAATACCGTTCTTGCATGTAGTATTGATCAATACTCGGCATAACGGGATGATCACCCCCCGTGCCTGTAAGTTATGACTGTTTGTAGATCAAGTTCTGTTTAACCTTTTCAAAAATTTAAAACCATGTTTATAGTATGTCGCCAAATCTCCAGTTATAGTCAGTACGTAGTTTCAAAAATTTGATATAGAATTGATATGTTGTTATTATTGGTTCAGCTTACTTCATAACTATTGATTCATTATAGAAGTGTTGCTTAAAGAAAACATTTAATCCTTTCAGCTAACTGTTATTGATTAGTATTACTTGCTGGGCACTTAAATGCTCATTCTTGCTTATTTTAAATGTTTTCAGCTAAGTGTGAACAACCAGAAGGCTCATTTAGAAACAAAGAAAAAAGAAAGCAAACAGAACAAGATTTATGGTATTCTACATAAATTAAGTTTGATATTTATATTATTGTTATTATTATTAGTATTATTCCGCTCATAGAAATGGAATCGTGAGGCACTGAGTTCGGGTTTCAAGTACCTGAATTTGGGGGCGTCACAGGTTGGTATAAGAGCTTTAGGGTTAGCAATCTTAGATGAAATAGACCTTAGGCTATAACCTTAGAACAGAGGAAAATATTGAAAATACAAATAACTCATATAGAGTCTAAAAGGAGATGAATTGGATAAATTCATCGTCGAACAAAATAAAAGATAAACTATATAAAACTATTATTTGTTGTGTGTATATACTATATGCTAATCAGGATAATTTATGTGTGTAGATATCAGGTGGAAAAGGCTTATTATATGCTTATAACTTAAAGAAGGAGCCAATCTCCATAATCGAGCCAATATAAAAGAAAATAGCTGAAATAGAGGCTCGCAATGAAAGCAACTCGGATGAGGTGGTTATCGTGAAAAACGTAGTACCAGATCTAAAAATGGTGGAACTGACAGATAGTGATTCGAACACTGAAGTTGGAGCTGATCAAGCATCAATGGAGGTGCAGAATATGAGAAATAAGGTTTCTTATCTGGAAAAGTTGTGGGAAATAGAATAGCTGCTAAATATTCATTTACGAAAAGCATTAATAGAAACAATGGAAGAACAAGATAAGTTTAAAATTAAAATTGATCAAATGGGAGTCAACAACAACAAATCGTGTGCAGCTCCGAGCAAGAAAGGGAAAAGAAAGATAAAAGACTACGATATAGGAAATTTTGATGACAACCAAGGGAACCTTAACCGAATAGAGAAGTGTACAAACTGTGACAAGAAACATGAAGGCGTAAGCTGGAAAGGGAAAAATATTTACTACAATTGCGGACATGAGGGACATTTTTCTCCTCATTGTCCCAATCCAAAGTAAGATGTCTGTTTTATTTGTGGGATAGAAGGTCATCAGGCAAAAGGTTTTCCAAGATCAAGAAAAAGACGCAGTGAATAGGTAGTATAGGTTCTATTATGTAGGTGTGTTTAATGTAATATATATGATTAGTATGCATGTGTAATGTAATATTCTCAACTTTTGTATTAGTCAAGGCTGTAAGTCCCGACTTTTGTGGACACAAAGGGATAGCTGATGTTTAAAGCAATATGTGCTATGTTATGTAAAGTACTCTGAAATAGTTGAATGAATATGAATCTATGTTTGATTAATGAAATAAGTTTGATACGTGAAACTTATATAATAAGGTTTAGAATGTAAAGAATAATTTATGGTCTTATTTAACCAGATAATGCCGCCAAGACGTTAAACTCAAAATCAAAGGGCAGAAGAATCTGTCAACAACGCTGAAGGACAACAACAAGACCCAATGCAAAACTTTGAGAACAAGGTAGCTCAGGCTATGCAATAAGGAATGCCAGCCGCAGGGAACCAGCCAGACAATCTCTTGGCAAATCTTAAAGATTTTAAGGCTGCAAGACCGCTAGAATTTAGAGGGACAACTGACCCTGTTGAAGCCTAAACTTGGGTTAAGGAAATTGAAAAAGCGTTTGTGATAGCTAGGGTAACTAAGGGGCAAAAGACCGCTTTTGCCACCTATATGATGAAATGGGAGGCAAACTTTTAGTGGGAAGCAAATCAAGCTAGGGTAGAAGAAGGTGTAGTTACTTGGGCTAGGTTCAAAACTCTGTTTTTCGAAAACTATTTTTCATCTAGTATGCAGGCTAGGATGGAGGTGAAGTTTCTGAAATTAAAGTAGGAGAACATGACTGTTGCGGAGTATGCCGCAAAGTTTAATGAGTTAGCCAATTTCGCTCCGCATCAAGTTGATACGGAGGCTAGGAAGGCGGGAAGGTTTGAGCTGTGATTAAAACTCTGGCTCTACAACAAGAAGGCGGTGTTGCAGGAAAAAACTTTTGCAACACTCACGAAAAAAGTTATTATAGGTGAGGAGGGGAGTGAGGCTATGAGACTCTACAACAAGGAGAAAAGAAACAAGGGCAAAGTCGAGGGAGCTGGGAAGGTGGAAATTAATAGTGGAAGTAGAAGTGGTAATGGCAAAAGGAAGGGGAACTATTTTGGAAATGTCCAGGTGAAACAGGAAGGTGTGAAAAAGCAGGCAGTGCAGTGTAAGAATTGTGGAAAGAATCACTCAGGTGAGTGTTTGAAGGCTAAGTTTGTCTAGGTGTTTTCTATGTGGGTTAATGGAACATAAGGTGAAGGATTGTCCGAAAAGGAGAATGGAGGCAGGAAACGTGAACACAGGGAAGGGCAGCGGGACTCTGGCAATCACATGACCAACTTCATCAAGCAAACCAACGAAATAAACTACGAGAGTCTTCAACATGACTGTCCAAGATACCATGGCAGCTGGTGAAGGAACTCCAGGTATTATTCGTATAACTTTTATTTTCTTATACATGATTTTCCTATATATAGTAAATTATTTTATAAATAAATTTTGGAGGAATTTGAGTTCTTTTAGAAATCAAATATTCCGTTAAATCAGATAGATAAGCTTTATGTTGAATAGTTAAAGATCGGTTCGATCAATTATGATCGAGATCTACTTGCAATGATTGTGTATGCTATGTACCCTTGTATGTATAGGTTTTAAAACGATGATTCTGGGGACGAAATCTTTATAAGGGAATGTGAATGTAATAACCCAAGATTTCCTATATAAATAAATTAGAAAGTTTACGTATAAATTTTTTATTATTATTATTTATTAAAATAAATATGGGGAATACGGATAAGTCAAAGCGCATGTATTTATGTGATAAATAAAAATATATTTGTTACATAAATAATTACAAATAATTTTATTTTAGAATAATTGATAATTATAAATTATATTCTTATAATAATTAATTTTATAGTAGAAATATTTTTATTATTTAATTTACATAAAAATATGATTATATATTGTTTAAATAATATATGAAATGATTATAGGATTATTATAATAATTATTTTATTTTTATTATGTGAATTTATTTTAGATTAATTAAGTTAAATATTTTAACTTAATTAATAATTGTATAAATGAAAGATAAATCTGATATGGAATCCAAACCCAAATTTAAAAAGTTAAATACGACTTTAAGAATTTATTAAGTCGTTGTGAAGTCGTGTTAATGTGATTAATATCAACTGCTAGAATTACAATTGTTAATTATGGAAAACCTTAATTAATTAAAATTCCTAATTAATTGAGAACCCTAATTACTAAATTCGAAAACCTAATTTCTAAGTTTGGAAACCCTAATCCTAATTTATAAGCCCTAATGATGATTAGTAAATACTAATATTAGCTAGCAAAGCTTTATATAATTAGAAAACATAAACCAATTAGAAAAACCTAAATTGAAATTTAGGAAACTAAAAATTTTATATTTTAAACCTTAAATTAGAAATCCTACAAAATTTTTGTGCCAAGCCTTAAGGCTAAACCCTAGGGGTCAAACCCTAAGGGTTTGGCATGTTACATGTTTTCCATTAAAATCATAAGGCTAATGGCCAAATTACCCTTATTGCATAATTTACGTGACAACCCGAGAATTTGGATATTTATAAAATCTTAAAATATTAAATAACTGTTAAATAATAAACCTAGACAGAAAATAAGTAAATGGATTTGAGATTTCTGGTAAGGAATTTTGTGAATTAAAAATTTATGTGGTGAATTATTCAGGATTAAGGGAATAAATGCATATGTTCTGTGAATATGATTGTATATGTATACAATATGTGGTTAAGGGTCAAGGGTTGACCAGATAGCCTATATCAGTGGCAAACCCTATTATTATATTAAGAACGTCAACGTTCAGTTAAAAAATTCTTACGATTTATAAAAAATCCTAAAACCGGTTTTGGAAACCTAATTTTTGTTCTGGGAATCCATAACCTTAATTCATAAGTTTAAAACCCTAATTTTGGAATACAAATGCTAGTAAAAGGTTTAAACGTTTATTAATGATAACTTAATTAGGGATAACCCTAATTGATTTAGAAAAATCCTATTTTTTATTAGAAACCCTAATCTATAATTAGGAAAAATCCTAATAGTTAATTTAATAATTTTAATGTGAATTAGGAAACATTAACCCTAATTTTCAAGCTTGAATAATGATTGGGAAATTTTAATATAATTAGAAAACCCTAATTATAATTTAAAAATATTAATTTTCTATTTTGAAAATCGAGATTTGGAAATCTTAGAAATTAAATTCCAAAATGTATGGGTTAAACCCTAAACCCTAAGGGTTAAACCCTAACTCCTAAGGGTCAAACCCTAAACTCTAAGGGTTGGACCAATTGTCCATTATGCCATTAAAATTATAAATTAAAAGACTAAAGTACCCTTTTTGCATTTCTTTAATAGGTAGCTTGTAGATCTTGTAGAAATAATGAGTTGGTGACCAACTAAAGTCTCATATGTACTTTAAATTTCAACAACCAGCCATTCATTCCAGCCAAATTCATTGAACTCAAGAATTAAAAGTCAAAAAGTAAGAAATCTATGTGACGCCCCTAAATTCGGGTATCTTCCAACCCGACAGATGGTGATACACGGTACTACCATTCACATATACATTCCATTGAAAAGCCTCAATAGAACGAATATGTCTTCTATATAATCAAAATAATATTAACATTTTCCCAATTTCTCAATAACCAATACATTTGTTTTTGTTATAATATCAAATATATTACAATCATTCACCCTATACTATTACATAAGTAATCTATGGGTTCGCCTTAGCCTTCCCTTTATCCTTACCGGAGCCATCGGTCCGTTCGGTCTTAGCTGCATTCATATAGTTCAAGTAAGAGTGAGCCTAACTAGCTCAGCAAGTGCAACATTTCTAATAAACAACATGCTTGAAACATAGGAATCGTATATTTTCAATAACTGGACAATAGTTACAAAGTACTATCGATAATTCAAAATAGCACTTCTTTTCATTCAAAATGTTTTACAACAACAATATTTAGTAAAACATCAATTTTGGTCCTAGATCATGAGCATTTCATAAGTTCTTTAAAAAAGGACATCCCGACACTAAGTCCGTAAGTTCGGCATAGCTTACGAGCACGTCTAGGTGATCAGCCTATAGTACTCTATGTTGATCAACACTACATTCATTAAACGTGTATACGTTTAAGTTATGGCAACCTCATATGCCTGTCGTTTGACGACAAAACATTTTTAGCATACTTAGTCTCCTTTTGAAAAACCACACAATTATTTGTTGGTAAATCATTGATAATACTTTGATAGATTATGAAAAATCCAATATATCATAAGTCTAGCCGAAAGAATTGGCTTTGACTTCATCACACATTAGTTCATGCATAAGAATACATGAATCACGAAGCTTGTCTAGATCGAACTGAAACAAGGGTTAGAGTACTTGCCTTCAGTATCTGCTACAGTTATAACACATTCTCGTTTAAGTCCTTAAGTCTCTATAGTAAATGATAACATCACATAACACATTAGGTCATGAATGAACATACATAGTTCCTGATGAATCTTACCCTTCTGCTCAATCTAATTACAACTTAGATTTGTTATTATTGGCTCCGGCTTTTCATTACATCTATCTTACCTTCACATTATGTTCATGTTTGATTACTTATCTTTAACCTTTAGTCAACATAATTAAGGTTTAACAATACCTTACAATGCTTCATTAAGTTCCTTAGTTCATTATTAATGAGTTACCATTCATGTTATACTTGTAAACTTTCTTCTCTGTGGAAACCCTAGGGCTGGCGCTGCGGCGCTGCCTTTTCTTCTCTATGCCACGCTGCGACGCCACTTTGTAGTGGCTAAGGACCGAACACGGCGCTGCGACATGAGTTTATGTACTAACCTCCGCACCGCGGCGCGAAACTACAGAAAGTTATGACACTGTGCCTGGCACTGCAGTGCCATCAATTAGCCTTGGGTAGGCGTCGCAGCGCCAACTCTGTGCCTCAAATATCTTTGACAGATTTTCAACTTTGCGAAATTCTCAGACGCATAACTTCTTCGTTATAAGTCCGAATTTGCTCATTCAAAAACCTGCGGTTCATAATTTCATTCAAGAATTTTATCTATTTGACTTCGTTTGCTAAAAATTCACCTATTAGTTCATTTTTAACGAAAACGATAAACGTTCAACGTTCGTTTCTTCGTTTTAAGTCAGAATCCGGTCATTTTTGAGTCTGCAACTCTATAATGCCAAATACGACTTGTCACCATCGAGAACCAACGTTTTTGAGTTCAAACATAAAATTCGACTTCTATTACGAGAATTTCACTAATTCGATGACTATCGTCCAATCGTGTGAATTCCGGTATAACTTCATTACTAACGATATGATCATCGTTCTAAATGGATTTAGTTCATTCTATAAATATTTCAACTTTCATGATACATCAACCTATTTTCAAGCTATGTTTTGACTTATTTTTCATAAGTTTATGACTTAATAACTTATAAACTACAAGTTTTCCTTTCTTATGACTTATTATAGATTTAAGTCCTTTAACAACATTCTTACATCTTATTAAACATACTAACTTCATATAGCAACCATATGACAAGTTCATCTATGTTCTTCATTAGTTCATAACTTATTTAGGTTTGAATGGCTTATTTCTTGCTTATTCGGCTTAAGTCCATTGATTATCCATCTTTAAATGTTCTTAACATACATGTTCAATAAGTTACACTTCTTTTATTACCCTACTATGGTAGAGATGCAAGAGATAAGATCATTTACCTTTGATGACTACTTCTCTTTCCTTGGAAAATCTAACAATGAAAGGTTGGACTTATAAGTGCTTATCTTCTCTAACAAATAAGTTACTTTTGTAAGTAAGTTGTTGGATGAAATTTGAACAAGCAAATGAAAAATCCAAGCTTGGTATTTATAGGAGGGCTAAGGTTAGGGCATTATGGTCATTAGGATATCCCACCTCCTTACTAACCTCCTTACTATTCACTACTTGCACACTAAGTGAACTTGGCTATCACACTTAATTCTTGCCCACCACATAAAGGTCTTTGTAACCACTTTACCCATGGGTTGCACCATGGTTCTTACTTTACCCATTGGATCATTAAATGGGCCTTGGCCTTAATTTAATTATCTTATCTTTAGGCTTGATTTAACTTGTTTTGGGCTTACCTTAATAATTACATGGCTAAACATTGCTACACCTTGGGCTTGCCCCTTAATGCTATTGGACTTGTACTTCATACAATAGTACACAAGTTTAATTCATTTGGATTTTAAATCCTTAACGTTCTCAATTTTAAGTCCGCATGCGAAATATTGCATTTTTCATTATTGAATTATTATTACATAATTCATATCGCCTCGATATTATAACGTTACATATTTCTCGAAAGTTTAAAAATAATTTTCGAGCGGAAAATGATGAATAGTATTTTTCAGAAAATTTATCGGAAAGCTTATATTTTCGTCTTGGAAATTCTCTCACGTAGTTAAAATACTACGACGTTCCGACGTTTCTAGGTTATGGAATGACATTCATCTTACTAACACATAATAATAACAAATAATATTATTTTATTCATTATTAAAGTATTTAAAAAAGGTTCGATTTTCTAGGGCGTTACACTCTCTCCCCCTTATAAGGATTCTGTCCCCAGAATCTCGCTAATAAAAAAAATATAAAAACAATTGAGGGTAATTCTTCTTCATCTTTTCTTCCAATTCCCATATTGTTTCATCGACATCGTGGTTCTTCCATTACACCTTTACAGACGGTATAACTTTGTTCCGTAGAATTTGATCTTTTCGATCGATGATTTGAGTTGGCATTTCCTCATAGGTTAAGTCCTTCTCGATATGAATCGGCTCATACTCTATTACGTGCTTGTAATCAAGCTTATAGGGTCGTAATACAGATACTGTAAGACCCCAACTTATTATAAATGAAATTAAATTTCCCCTATTTATTATTTTAAAATAGTAAATGTTGATTTGATTAATGTGATTAGTTATGGGTTCAAATGTTCAAATATTTTTAAATAAGCAAGTGGTTATAAAATATTCATTATTGTCAGGAAATATTCGTTTGGTCGTGGAATATTCTTACTGTCGGGGAATATTCATACGACGACGCAGCCTTGTGTGGGCCCCATAACGGAAAGTGATTGGATGAAGAAAACGACAAGTATAAGTTGTTTATAAGTAATGGCGTAGTTGTTACCGTTAATACTGTTAGAATACCCGGTGGTTAAAATACAGTAGCACACGGTATTGGATCAATTATTGATTCTTACGTAAGAAGGCACTACTCAATAATTGTTACAGTAATTACTGTTTAATATTTTATTTTATTGATTCAATAATTGCTACGTTGATATTTTATATTATTGTTCTTTCAATAATTGTCACTGCACAGTATTTTCCATTATCGGAATAATAATTCATATTATTTGAATAATATTATTAGATAGCATTATTGACAATGTCTAAAAAGTTCTGTCTAAGGAGAGGTTCGGTCACCTAATTACGCGTCAGTAAGGAGAAATCCTTATTGGAAAGCCCCTTTTTTCCTAAGAACGGTTTGGTTGTTAATATTGTGATTCTGTAATATTATTTGTGAATAATTAATTATTGATTTATATGATAAAGAAAATACTCATTTTATGTGGATATAGATGGAGAAAATTTTTTTATGTGACAATTGTTTAAAATTGATATTTTATCTTTTCTGATAAAATATATTATTATATTTTAATAAGATAATAATGATGATATTTTTACAATGAATGTGTGATATATAAATAAATGAGGAGGAAGAGTATTTTTGTTACTAAAAATATTTAAAAACATATTTTTTATGTTTGTGGACCCCATTTCTTGACTGAAATTTGATTAAAGCTTGTAAAATTGTCCGTATGTGGATTTCGGTTAATTTCTGTTTGGAATTTGGAAAAACTTAAACTTACAAATTTGTAGAGAATTGAATTTTCTATGTAATGGACATAAGATTCGAATTTTTCTGATAGAAGGGTTATTTATAATGAATTATTAAAGTTCTGGTATATCGGGTCTGAATTGATTTTTGGAGTTTTAAATGTTTTTGTTGTTTTTGGCACATGTGTGGCTGATGTTTTGGTCAAAAGGTGGGCTAAGGAAAATTATATAAATATATTAATATTTTATTAAATTTTTTGCTTTGGTGTTCTAAGTATTTTTCTATAAATAGGGTACTTAGGTTAGAATTAAAAATTACACCAGAAATAAGCGTATTTTTGTGAGTATTTTGATACTTTGAGTGTTGCTATACGGTGAAAAGTTCCCTTCAATACTATATCCAGTATTCTAGTCAGAAGTACTGTCTTTTCGAGGTAAGGGATGTTATTTTTTTTTCTATGTGATATTATTTCTTTCAATATCATTATGTCAAAATATTGATCTAAACTTTTATCAAATTTGAAACTTTTAGTATCGGGGTTACTATTCACGTATACGGCACTATTCACGAATACGATACTATTCACAGAAAAAATAAATTTTCATTTTTCTTTTCAAGATATCTATTATGGATACTAGCTTTGATTGTATCCATGTTTTGATCATTCTTGAATTTTACTCCACTATGGTTATTTATGAAGTATTTTTCAACTTAGATTGTTTAAAGTATGAATCCTTAATATTTGTTCTTTTGTTTCACTAGATTCGTTTTCTTTAAAATATTTTTCATCGTCCTCAGTCCTAAATGATGATATTACTGAATATCTTTGGCCTATAGTGCAAAGATGAATAATTTTCTGATGAATATCTTAGGCCCGTAGTGCAAAGATGAACAGGTGTTTAGATGAACATGACCAACTGATGAATATCTTTGGCATGTAGTGTAAAGATGAATATTTGATTCAAGATGTATATTGATTGATGTTACAGGGATAAAATATTGATGATGGACTTTTAAATTCATAGATGATAGTAGATTTCATCCTCTACTTAACTCTTCTAATGAATTATTATTTCCGCTGCGAATATTGATTTAACATTTGTTGTCTATTGTATTCTATTAGATTTTTTCCCTGTCGAGGACTAACGATAATTTGTTCTATATTATCTTATTCATAATATTCTTTACTGAGCTAGTTGAGCTCATCATTTCCTTTTTGTTTCATTTTTCTTCTCAGGAGGCGAGAATGTAGCGAGTACTAGTTGGGGTGTAGAATGATGGATCTAGAAAGATATTTTAGTAGTCCTCACCATTTTTGTAAAATAAAGTATCAATAATTGTTATGAGGACTTATTTGAGTGTGGATATTGTCTAGAAGACAATAGTTGTATTTTAAACTCACAGTTAAGTGTTGTCGTATTTTGCACGACAATTGCATTAATAAAATTGTAGTCATTTCTGTACTATGTATTTGGCGACTCAGAGTGGGTGATGTATACCTATTTTGGGGGCGTCAAAGTTGGTATCAGAGCTTAGGGATATGGTCCCTGGCAGAGATCGAGGAATAGAACTAGGAGGGGAGAGACGAGTAAATCCTTCGCTAGTGTGTCTTGCCTAAGCTTATTTGTTGGTTGGTCAAAGTATAGGGTTATTATGTTGCATGTCAATTTCTTTAAATAACTCTTGTTTTGTGACAGTATTTAAGAATGGCAGCTGAGAATATTAACGATTGAGTAAATGCGACCGTGGAGACACCATTAATCACCAACGAGGAGAACGTGTAACAGGCCGGCAATGTTCCTCCTATAAACAACACCACTGAGCAGATGATGAACGATGGAATGTTTAGATGCTTTTTGCAGTTCATGCAAAATCAGATGAGGGAGACTCGTGTACAAAATACAGGTGGAAATGATAGCAACGCGCGGTTTGTCACGGCCAAGCAGTTCAAAGAGTTGGGACCACCAGAATTCTGGGGAAAGCCGGATCCAATTAAGGCGGAGACGTGGGTCAAGCAAATTACCAAGATATTCGATGTCTTGGAATGCACGGAGGTATAGAAGGTTCCATTTTCCACCTTTATGTTCCGTAATGAGGCAGATTACTGGTGAGAATCTGTGAAACTTACCCATCCAGCCGCACTCAGCATGTCTTGGGAGACATTTCAGAAACTTTTCAATGACAAGTACTTTCCTGAAAGTAATCGCCATATGAAGGAGGTGGAATTTATTAGACTGGAGCATAACAACATGGCGGTGCCCCAGTACGAGGCGAAGTTTGCAGAGTTATCCAGGTTTGCACCTCATTTGGTGGAGAATGAGGAACGTATGACGCGGATGTTTCTGAGAGGTTTAAAACCCAACATACATCAGTATCTCATTTCTCATAAATTTTCTCTATATTCAGATGTTGTCAACAGGGCTCAATTATTAGAACGAGATAATGAGTACGTTCAACCGAGGGACCACAACCAGGATCGTACCGGTGACAGCAGTCATCGGAGCAACGATAACCAGCGGAAAAAGAAAAATTCAGACAAAAGCGGTAACCACTCTAGTGGTAATCGTGGCCATGAAAATAGAAGAAGCGAGTCGGGGGGAGATTTTAAAAAAAGGAGATTCAATAATGACAATGTGAAGACGTCAGCACCAGCAGCAACTAGTTCTAATGTAGGAGAATGACCACCGGTCGTATGCTATAAATGTGGAAAAGAGGGACATATCGGCCTAAATTGTCCATAACAGTTTAAGGTATGCTATAATTGTGGAAAGGAAGGACATATCGCTTGAGATTGTACGGTAGCAAAACCAAGTCCAGTGGGGATGGTGACTCAAAAAGCTGTCCCAGAAAAGTCAAAGTCAACGGTTCCTAGAAGAACGTTTTTCGTGACTGGTCAAAATGCAAGGAACCTAAACGAGGTGATCACGGGTAAGCTAATCATAAATTCTTGTGAAATTTATACCTTACTAGATACCGGTGCTACCCATTCATTTATCTGTCCTGCTTGTGCTCAACATTTAAACTTGACTCCGGAGAAATTAGACTTTGATTTATCTGTGGAGACTCCGTTAGGAGAAACTTTCATTACATCCACTGTTTATAAATCTTGTTTGATCCAAGTTAGCACTATCAGATTACCTGTTGACCTTATCTCTTTAAAGATACTTGCTTTTGATGTGATTTTAGGGATTAATTGGTTAACTACTCATAATGCCAAAATTGATTGTTTTCGTAAGGTTGTTAGTTTTCATATTCCTAACCAACCTGTTGTACGAATTTAAGCAACTAAACCACTAAAATCAATCACTGTCATATCAAGTCATAAAGCTATTCGTTTATTGAAAAATGGATGTCAAACTTTCTTAGCCCATGTTATGGATTTGAATAAAGAAACGTCAGATTTGAATAATATTCCTGTTGTTAGTGACTTTCCTGACGTATTTCCTGAAGAACTTCCCGGTCTACCCCAAGAACGTGAAGTTGAATTCTTTATTGATCTTGAACCTGGTACAAAGCCCATTTCTAAAATCCCATATCGAATGGTTCCTATTGAACTTCAGGAGTTAAAGGTCCAACTACATGAATTATTAGACATCGGTTTCATTCGTCATAGTACATCTCCTTGGGGTGCTCCTGGTTTATTCGTAAAGAAGAAAGACGGGAGTATGCGACTTTGTATTGACTACCGAGAATTGAACCATGTCACCATCAAGAATAGGTATCCGCTACCTCGTATTGATGACCTGTTTGACCAGTTACAAAGAGCACAATTCTTCTCAAAGATCGATCGTCATTCTGGATATCATCAGCTAAAGATTAGAACTGACGATATTCCAAAGACTGCCTTCAGAACTCGGCACGGGCATTACGAATTTTTAGTCATGTCTTTTGGATTGACTAATGCTCCTACAGCTTTCATGGATATGATGAACTGAGTATTCAAGGAATATTTGGATCAGTTCATTGTTATCTTTATTGATGACATCCTTATATATTTCAAAAGTCGTGAAGATCATGAGCACCATTTGAAGCTGGTACTCCAAAGGCTTCGTGAAAATAAGATATATGCCAAGTTGAAGAAATACGAGTTTTGGCTTGAGGAAGTAGCATTCCTTGGGCACGTAGTGTCAAAACATGGAGTATCTGTTGACCCGGCGAAGATTGAAGCAATACAAAGTTGGGAGCAACCTAAATCGATGACCGAAGTACGTAGCTTTCTGGGCTTAGCTGGTTATTATCGGAGATTCATGGAAGGGTTTTCTCGAATTGCTACTCTGTTAACTCAGTTGACTTAGAAGGATACAAAATTCGCATGGAGTGAGGAATACAAAAAGAGTTTTCAAGAGCTCAAGAGGAGACTCATTTCGGCACCTGTTCTGACAATATCATCTGGTTCGGATGGATTTATTATCTACAGTGATGCTTCGGGAAAAGGGTTAGGATGTGTTCTCATGTAACATGGGAAAGTCATAGCCTATGCCTCGCGGCAACTTAAAGAATATGAGAGGAATTATCCTACTCATAATCTAGAGTTGGCAGCAGTCTTTTTCGCGCTAAAGATCTGGAGCCACTATCTATATGGGGGAAAAGTGGAGATATATTCAGATCATAAAAGCCTCAAATATTTCTTCACCCAAAAGGAACTCAACATGCGGCAACGACATTGGCTTGAGCTGTTGAAAGACTACGACCATACCATTCAATACCATCCTGGGAAAGCGAACGTGGTAGCTAACGCGTTGAGAAGAAGACCATATGCGGGAACAAGTGCGATGTTGTCAATACAAAGGCCCATTTTATGTGATTTACAAAAGATGAAGATAGAATTTAAGACTCCGGGGACTCATGCGATGATGTCGAGTATACGCATTGAATCGACTTTAATCGAAAAAGTTAAAGTTGCTCAAGCCATAGACCCAGAGCTGATGTGTGTGAAGAAGAAAGTACAAGAAGGTGTTATTCCAGAAGCAAGAATCGATGAAGAAGGAATACTTCGAGTCCACTCCAGACTTTGTGTTCCTAATGACTCTAATTTGAAGTACAAGATCATGATGGAGGCACACAATACACCATTTGTAATTCATCCTGGAAGTACCAAAATGTATCGTGATCTTCGACATTCATTTTGGTGGAACAATATGAAGAGAGAGACTGCGAAGTTTATCTCGAGGTGTTTAACTTGTCAACGTGTAAAGGCGGAGCATCAAGTGCATAAGGGTCCATTGCAACCACTTGAGATTCCGAAATGGAAGTGGGAACACATTACTATGGATTTCGTTACAGGTCTTCCCACGGTTTCTCAAGGCATAAATGATATTTGGGTTATTGTTGATATATTAACTAAGTCTGCTCATTTCTTGCCGATACGGGAGACTTATTCCATTGAACGTCTTGTTCATATGTACGTAAATGAGATTGTGAGATTGCATGGCATACCAGTATCCATAGTTTCATATCGTGACCCAAGATTCACTTCACGATTTTGGGTTAGCTTGCAAAAAGCTAAGGACACGGATTTACAATTTAGTTCGGCATACCATCCTCAAACGGACAGACAATCAGAGAGGACTATTCAAACTCTTGAAGATCTATTAAGACTTTGTGTCCTAGACTTCAAAGGGAGTTGGGATAAGTATTTACCATTGGTAAAATTCTCCTACAACAATAGTTATCAGGCAAGTATAGGGGTGGCTCCATTCGAAGTATTGTATGGACAAAAGTGTCGCTCTCCAATATGTTAGGATGAGGTGGGTGAAGCAATATTGTTGGGACCCGAGTTGGTACGTATTACTACAGAAAAGATCCAAATGATTCGACAACGTATACAAACGGCACAGGATCGACAAAAGAATTATGCTGATCTTCATCGAAACGACGTGGAATTTAGTATTAGGGATCGTGTATTGTTGTGTGATGCTCCATGGAAGGGAGTTACAAGATTTGGGAAGAGAGGAAAGCTCAATCCACGATTTATTGGTCCATTTCAAATTCTTGACCGAGTAGAAAATGTGGCCTATAGACTCGCGTTACCTCCAAGCATGTCTCGTGTTCATAATGTTTTTCGCATATATGTGCTTCGTAAATATATGAAAGACCCGAACCACGTTATTGAGTTAGAACCGAACGAAATAGCCGAAGACTTAACGTATGAGGAGGCACCTGTCAAGATCTTGGATAGAAAAGAGCATGTCCTACGCACAAAGGCCATACCACAAGTCAAAGTTTTGTGGAGGAACCATGCTATAGAGGAAATAACCTGGGAATTGGAAACATAAATGAAAGCGAGGTATCCTCACCTTTTCGAAACACCAGGTACTTACGTCAATTTCGAGGACGAAATTTCATAAGGAAGGGAGGTTGTAAAACCCCAACTTATTATAAATAAAATTAAATTTCCTCTATGTATTATTTTAAAATAGTAAGGGTTGATTTGATTAATGTGATTAGTTATAGGTTCAAATGCGCAAATATTTTTAAATAAGCAAGTGGTTATAAAATATTCATTATTGTCGGGAAATATTCGTTTGGTCGTGGAATATTCTTACTGTCGGAGAATATTCGTACGACAGCGTAGCCTTGTGTGGGCTCCATAACGGAAAGCGATTGGATGAAGAAAACGACTAGTATAAGTTGTTTATAAGTAACGGCGTAGTTGTTACCGTTAATACTATTAGAATACCCGATGGTTTAAATACAGTAGCACACGGTATTACATCAATTATTGATTCTTACGTAAGAAGGCACTACTCAATAATTGTTACAGTAATTACTGTTCAATATTTTATTTTATTGATTCAATAATTACTACATTGATATTTTATATTATTGTTGTTTCAATAATTGTCACTACACAGTATTTTTCATTATCGGAGCAATAATTCATATTATTTGAGTAATATTATTAGATAGCATTATTGGCAATATCTAGAAAGTTCTGTTTAAGGAGAGGTTTGGTCACCTAATTACGCGCTAGTAAGGAGAAATCCTTATTGAAAAGCCCCCTCTTTCCTAGGAACGACCTTGTTGTCAGTATTGCGATTCTATAATATTATTTGAGAATAATTAATTATTAATTTATATGATAAAGAAAATACTCATTTTATGTGGATATAGATGGAGAAATTTTTTTTTATGTGATAATTGTTGAAAATTGATATTTTATCTTTTCTGATAAAATATATTATTATATTTTAATAATATAATAATGATGATATTTTTACAATGAATGTGTGATATATGAATAAATGAGGAGGAAGATAATTTTTGTTACTAAAAATATTTAAAACATATTTTTCATGTATGTGGACCCCATTTTTTGACTGAAAATTGATTATAGCTTGTAAAATCGTCCGTATGTGAATTTCAGTCAATTTCTGTTTGGAATTTGGAAAAACTTAAATTTACAAAGTTGTAGAGAATTGGATTTCCTATGAAATGGACATAAGATTAGAATTTTTCTGATAGAAGGGCTATTTATTGTGAATTATTGAAGTTCCGGTATATCGGGTCTGAATTGATTTTTTGAGTTTTAAAAGTTTTGTTTAGAAAAACGTTTTTGTTGTTTTTGGCACATGTGTGGCTGATGTTTTGGTCAAAAGGTGCGCTAAGTAAAATTATATAAATATATTAATATTTTATTAAATTTTCTGCTTTAGTGTTCTAAACATTTTCCTATAAATAGGGTGCTTAGGTTAGAATTGAAAATCACACTAGAAATAAGTTTTCTCTCACTTTCTCTCTCTATATTATCGAGCGTATTCTTGTGAGTATTTTGATACTTTGAGTGTTGCTATACGGTGCAAGTTTCCTTCAGCACTATATCCAGTATTCGAATCAGAACTACTGTCTTTTCGAGGTAAGGGATGTTATTTTTTTTATAGATGATATTATTTCTTTCAATATCATTATGCCAAAATATTGATCTGAACTTTTTATCAAATTTGAAACATTTAGTGTCGAGGTTACTATTCACGTATACAACACTATTCACGAATACGGCACTATTCACCAAAAAATTAAATTTTTATTTCTCTTTTCAAGATATCTATTATGGATACTAGCTTTGATTGTATCCATGTTTTGATCATTCTTGAATTTTACTCCACTATGGTTATTTATGAAGTATTTTTGAACTTAGATTGTTTAAAGTACAAATCCTTAATATTTGTTCTTTTGTTTCACTGAATTCATTTTCTTTAAAATATTTTTCATCATCCTTAGTCATAAATGATGATATTACTGAATATCTTTGGCCTGTAGTGCAAAGATGAATAATTTTTTGATGAATATCTTTGGCCCGTAGTAGAAAGATGAACAGGTGTTTAGATGAACATGACCAACTGATGAATATCTTTGGCCTGTAGTACAAAGATGAATATTTGATTCAAGATGTATATTGATTGATGCTACAGGGATAAAATGTTAATGATGGACTTTTAAATTTATAGATGATAGTAGATTTCATCATCTACTTAACTCTTGTAATGAATTATTATTTCCGCTGCGAATATTGATTTAAAATTTGTTGTCTATTATATTCTATTAGATTTTTTCCCTATTGAGGACTAACGATAATTTGTTCTATATTATCTTAGTCATAATATTCTTTACTGAGCTAGTTGAGCTCACCCTTTCCTTTTTGTTTCATTTTTCTTCTCAGGAGGTGAGAATGTAGCGAGTACTAGTCGGGGTATGAAATGATAGTTCTAGAAAGATGTTTTAGTAGTCCTCACCATTTTTGTAAAATAAAGTATCAATAATTGTTATGAGAACTTATTTGTGTGTGGATATTGTCTGGAAGACAATAGTTGTATTTTAAACTCATACTTAAGTGGTGTCGTATTTTGCACGACAATTGTATTAATAAAGTTGTAGTCATTTCTATACTATGTATTTGGCGACTCAGAGTGGGTGATGTATACCTATTTTGGGGGCGTCACAATATTCGTGACTCATGATTATATGAAATGTTTATGAACCCCTCAGCGAATGGACGCCAAATGTCTGACTAGGACAAGTTCTTAAACTCATATGATTGTGGAAAGTTCCTGAACTCATGAGTGCAGTTTGACGAACTGGGTAGAACTAAGTGTGAATGTGTATTGAGGATATTAGGAATAGATAGATTACTAAGTAATTGATCAGTAGTGGAGATATATGTTTTCCAAATCTTCTAGCTATGCTAAATTCGAAATTTTTGACGTCAAGCTAAATACGCACTATGTGCTTTTTAAAATAAATTTTTATTCTCAACTCCAAGTGACCATTGTGTATGAGTGGACTTCCGGCCACCGACACATCGTTACCTGTTGAGACGATAAAACAGATTTGAAATGATATTTGAGCAGTTTAAAGTATAGTCTATGCTAATTATTTCAGCTAGACGATAATGATTTGAAATATCAAAATATATTTTTATTTATCACTTATGTACCATGTAACCTTGTGCAGAGATGATAAAAAGTTGATGGAGTTGTAAATGCATGAATACTTAGTGTTGAATTTGATCTAAAATCGTTATTCCACTATTGTATGATGTGTTATGACAAAGTCACTCGATGACGGCATCCTCAAACGGACTATTAATACAGTACGACATCATGCCATCATTTTCAAACAATTTTCAAAATTTTAATTTGCCAACGGGGTTTTGGCTATACCTAAATAGTTCGTATGAATTGAATTACTGATATGAGTCTATGCTATTTGATTCAGCCAGACCAACGTTTATGAAAATCCTAGGCCGCCTTTGAAAATTTTCCCGAACCGAATTATTTTGGTGCGGAATCTGATAAGACTGAGATAAAACTTAGTGCCTATGGCAGTGACGAGAAACAACTCAAACCAGTATTACTGGGCCAGTACAGTGCATATCGGGCTAGCTACCCACTATGTTTGTAAGATAAGACGGTTTGCGAATGAATTTCCGTAAAAGCTTTGCGAAAATGAAAATTCATAGTCTATATGACTCCTCAGCAATATTTGAAAATTTTTACACTTGTGAGGAATGTATCGGGTAACATGTGATGCTGGGTATGATTGGTGTATGGTGCATGGTGTAAGGTGTAAGGTAAATTTCGGGGACAAAATTTTTAAAAGAAGGGGTGAATGTGACAACCCGAGAATTTGGATATTTATAAAATCTTAAAATATTCAACAAAGGTTAAATAATAAACCTAGACAGAAAATAAGTGAATAGATTTGAGAATTCTGGTAAGGAATTTTGTGAATTTAAAATTTATGCGCTGAATTATTCAGGATTAAGGGAATAAATGTATATGTTCTGTGAATATGATTGTATATATGTACAGTATATGGTTAAGGGTCAAGGATTGACCAGATAGCCTATATCAATGGCAAACCCTATTATTATATTAAGAACGTTAACGTTCAGCTTGAAAATTCTTACGATTTATAAGAAACCCTAAAATCGGTTCTGGAAACCTAATTTCAGTTCTGGGAATTTGAAACCCTAATTTGGAAGTTGAAAACCCTAATTTGGGAATACAAATGCTAGTATAAGATTTAAACGTTGTTAATGATAACTTAATTAGGGATAACCCTAATTGATTTAGAAAAATCCTAATTTTTTTGATTAGAAACCCTATTCTATAATTAGGAAAAAACCTAATTGTTAATTTAATAAATTTAATGTGAATTAGGAAACATTAACCCTAATTTTCAAGCTTTAATAATGATTGGAAAATTTTAATATAATTAGAACCCTAACTATAATTTAGAAATATTAATTTTCTATTTTGAAAATCGAGATTTGGAAATCATAAAAATTAAATTGTAAAATGTAAGGGTTAAACCCAAAACCCTAAAGGTCAAACTCTAAACCTAAGGGTTGGACCAATTGTCCATTATGTCATTAAAATTATAAATCAAAAGACTAAAGTACCCTTTTTGCATTTCTTGAATAAGTTGCTTGTAGATCTTGCTAAAATAATGAGTTGGTGACCAGCTAAAGTCTCACATGTGCCTTAAATTTCAACAACCAGCCATTCTTCCCAGCCAAATTCATTGAACTCAAGAATTAAAAGTCAAAAAGTAAGAAATCTCACTTACTTTACTTAGCCAACTAGACAAGACCATTCTCTCTCTACAAATCTGAAAATGAGAGTGAAAGGGAGTGAACAGTTAAGCTTATATCATCTCTTAGCCTTCCAATATCAGATCATCAAGATCAGATTCAAGAATCAAAGGTTAAAGAGGTATAAAAACCCCCAACTTGAAAATATATGTATTTAATATTAGATGTTGTTAATGATTGGTTAGATATGTGTTAGAGAGTGTCTTTTAATGATCTGGGTTGTTGGATCATGGATCCATAACATCAAAGTACTTGAAAATCATGTTTTCAAAAATTTGGAAAAAGTTGTAGAAATGGCCTGACAACCGAATGTCAGGGCCTCTAGATTCTTATTTGTTAATGATTTATGGTGTTAGAAGTTTTATATGTGTAGTATGTCATGTACGCTTTAATCTGGAACCGGAATCAAGGTCATAGCATATCTAGATTTCATGCTATAAGCAGTCAAACCTCGTTGACCGAAAACGAATTCTGTTTCTAGGCAGCCCAGATTTTGCCTAGAAAGTCTTACAACATTTTTTGAGCTTATGATATTGCATCTGTCTGATATTTAGGCCATGTTGTTGTTTTAATGTAGTAGTATGACATATGGACTATCTATCCATGCCTTTATAACACTTAGATTAGCAAGAGAATTAAACAAGGCTGCTCAAACTATAGTTGACCATCAGCCGGGTGAACAATCTGGAAAACCCAATTTGTTCAAGAACACGCTCCTGACAGGTACTTTGACCAGCCCAAATTTTCTTTTGGTGATGTTTTTTAAGTTGATTTAGTGATATGCTATTGTACTCTGACATCTGGACTGCAAGTGTGAACTCGTAAATCACACAAAGAAGACTTAGAGTTCAAGATCTATGGATCTAATTATAGCACCATGTGTTGTTCTTCATTTTCTGGAAAACCCAGAAATGAAGAACAGCCTTGTCAGACTTTTAGATTGCTTATATCTCTCTATTATATTGTTATTAGGCCATGATATGAGTTAGTGTATGTAGTATTACATTAATAATATAACATTAGCAACATTAGCTTCCCATAAATTAATAAGAACACTGATTAAAATTTGGTCAAAATAGGCACCTAGTAAACTGACATGGGTTTCTAGGTTTGGCCAAGAACAGCCCAAGAACACCTTTAGCCGCGGTTTTGTCGCCTAATATACCTTTAGCAACACTTAATTTCTGAAAATAAATATTTTATTAAATAATTAGAGAAAAATAGTTTTTAATTATTAAAAATACAAAATAAATTCCTAAAAAATATTTTGAAGCCTGAAAATTAGTTATTAATTATTTTAAAATATTTCATTAATATTTAATATTTTTGAAATATTAATAGTATTTAATTTATTTAATTATAATATTAAGTAAATTATTTAAAAATAATTTTAATACATGAAAATTTATATTATGGTATAAGAAAATATTTTAAGATAATTTTAATGACTTTTAATATTTTGCGATGAATTTTATTAATTAATTAATATTAATGATAATTCATTTATTTAATAAATATATTAAATAAATTATGAAAAAATAGAATTAATGATCTAAAAATCCTATAAAAATTATTTAAGTGTTATAAAAATATTTTAAGTTATGTAATATCACTTTTGATATTTTGTCATGAAAATATTAATATTTTAATATTAATATTAATTATCGGATAATGGATTTAACTGTTTAAAAATCATATAAATATGATTTTAAAGTATTAAAAATACTTTGTGATATTATAAATATATAATAATATTATGTTATGATTTTCATTAATATTTAGTATTAAATAAATATTAATGATAAATGAATTACGTGGTATTTAATTTTTATAAATACGATATTAATGATTGAAAAAACATGATAAATGGTAATAATTATTTAAAAATTATTACGAGCTTATAAAAAAGATTTTTGACTGATAATAAAATTATCTAAAATAATTGTTAAGTGCTTAGACAGAGTTTAATTGAACTTAAACTCGATATTTATCTGACTAGGCCGTCGGAATGTCAGATTTGTATCGAATTCAACTCAGACTAAAATAGTTTGACTTGATACTAGGTCTTATGTGTTATAGACTGATAGGGTTATGTGCTAATGTGTTTAGGTTATTTTAAATATTGTGAAGATATTATTCTAACTTGATAGATCAATATTATTTATATTAGGTCTTCATGCAAAGCTTATTAAAATGCGTAACAGTAATCAACGGAACAGGCGAGTTTCTTATACTCACTTATTGTGCAAGTTTTTTTTAACTCGACTTCGAGTTATATTATTCAATTATACTTGTGGTTAATCATTTCTGATTGTCATGTCTAAGAATTATTAAATTGCACTCTATTCATAATGCATGTATTCATCAGGTATGAAAGGCTGATCACCTTCATTACCATTCGGTCCAGATATATATATGTTCATGTTCAATATTTGTTCAGCTATGTAAAATTTGTTCATGCTAGTTCGCAATTATATTGTAGAACTATAGCCAGCTTTTGTTCAATTCTTTCTATCATGATATATCTTTAATTTATTGAACTTAAACTTGTTGGGCAAACTTATTGCTCACCCTTGCTATATCATGATTAACATTGGAAATTAGGACGAATACGTCGGATATATGAAAGGATAAAGCCAAGTTCAGCTTGGGATAATATGTACACACACACACACACACACACACACACACACATATATATATATATATATATATATATATATATTATATAATAAGTTTTGTTTTTTTATGACAAATAAAATATATTTTATTTTATTTGCATAGTATTTTACTATGCATTGCACAATAAAGTTTTGTGAAATCAGTTTTTTGTCGAATGCCCGAGATTCCTTTTCCCCTGTTCACCCGTGATAAAAAAATTCAAATAATATCCTTTCAATACTCCTATAAATAGGATGCTTAGAAAGAATTGAAAATCACACCAGAATTAGAGAATTCTTCTACTATAATATTGAGCATATTTCTTTAGAGTTTGAAGAAGCTTTGAGCGTAGAAAATAGTGAAAGTTTTCTTTAAGAATATCCCCGCTATACCAGTTGGAATACTCTTCTTTTTAAGGTAATAGATATTATTTTTGTTCGATACTCGTAAGAAATAATATTTTCTTTCATACTATGTAGTATGTAAGTAATATTATTTCATTTCATATTCTGAAATTCTACACTCATTTTGTTAAGTTTTAGCTTCAATTCCCCATGAAATTAGTAGAATATAATTGAAATTTGCGCTTCATCTAGTATCTTTTCAAGGAAATATTATTTTGAGCATTCTTGATATTTTTTAACTTTTTCATGCCGAAGTACTATTCACGGGGAACTATTCATTAAGTACTATTCACAGGGGTACTATTCACTTAGTTACTATTCATCCAGGGTACTATTCATGATAAAAATCGATTTCTTTTCGGTCCAAATTATTTTTGATACAATATTATTCTTGAATTTTACTCCACAAAGCAGTATCATGTTGACAATTTGGATGTTTTTGAATTCTGGATAACTTAAATTACAAGTCTTTAAAAATTTTATCTCCTTGCTTTCATTTAATTAAAACTTATATCATTGTCATCATCCTCATGCTTATATTGTTATGAAAGTCATTTTTGGCCCGTAGTGCATAGATGGACTGTTAATCGATATGATTATGACCACGGATCATTCGGTATAATCATGACCTGTAATATTACAAATGATGTGGTAAATATCCTCATTTACCCGTAGTACATTGATGGACAGTTATTGACATGATCATGACCATTGATGATTACACGAATATTCTTGGCTCGTAGTGCATGCATAATTCATGGACGTGATACTAATGAATATCTTTGCTCGAAGTACGTGGATGATTCGATGATGTGGATTATTTATTAAGCTGAGTCTCACTGATAAAATTGATGATAAACCTTTTAAATCATAGAAGATAGTATATAGCATGCTCTACTTGACTCTTCTAGTGGATTGCTTGTTACGCTGCAGTTAAACTTGATGTTTATTATATTTTACCAGTTTAACACTGTTGAAGGCTAACGATAATTTATTCTGCATTATCTTAGTCAAAACATTTCTTACTAGGCTAGTTGAGCTCATCCCTTACTTTCATTGTTCTCTTTAGGAAATGAGAATATAGCTTGGACGAGTCGGGGAATGGAGTAATGGTCCGAGATGGTTGCCATAGTAGTATTCACTATTCTAGAAATAATGTGATAATAAATGTAATAAAGATTGAATTTGAGTTTAGATAATGTCGGTGAGACAATATTCGTGTAAAAACTCTCAGCTCATGTTGTATAATTAAGTTTGTATTTGAATTTTGTACCATGTATTTAGAGACTCATAATGGATGATGTATACCTATTTTGGGGGCGTCACAGTTGGTATCAAAGCTAGGGATATGATCTCTGGCTAAGATGTGAGACTAGAACTAGGGGGAGAGACGGGAAAATCCTTCGTTAGTATGACCTACCTAAGTTTAGTTGTTATTTAATTAGTCGGTCAGAATATAGGGATAGTATGTGGCATGTCAATTAACTCTTATTTTATGGTAGTGTTTGAAAATGACATCCGAGAATGTTGAGATAAGCAATGGAGCACATGAGATCGTTGAGTCACCAACTATCAATACCCAGGATAACGTGCATCAGGAAGGCAATAATCCTCAGGTAAACAACAAAACCGACCAAATGATGAACGACAGAATGTTTAGGAGCTTTCTGCAATTCGTGCAACATCAGGCAAGAGAGACTTTTATTCAAAATGCAGGTGGAAACATTGGCAACTCTTAGACGATTACCGCTAAGAAGTTCAAGGAGTTGGGACCACAAGAGTTTTTGGAAAAGCCTGAACCACTTAAGTCAGAGACGTGGATAAAGCAAAACACCAAGATATTTGATGTCTTTGGATGCTCCGAGGAGCAAAAGGTTCCCTTTTCCACCTTCATATTACGAGGAGAGGTAGATTACCGGTGGGAGTCTGTAAAACGTACTCAGCCTGCCGTACTCAAGATGTCTTGGAAAAAGTTCCAAGAATTGTTCAACGACAAGTACTTTTTCGAAAGTATTCATCACATTAAGGAGGTAAAGTTCATCAAGCTGGAGCAAAACAATATGACTATGTCGCGGTATGAAGCTAAGTTTACCGAGTTGTCCTGGTTTACGTCCCACTTCGTTGACAATGAAGAGAGAATAACGCGAATGTTTTTGCGAGGTTTAAAACCTGAAATACGTCAATATCTCATTTCTCACAAACTGTGTTTGTATTCTGATGTTGTAAATAAGGCTCAACTATTGGAGCGTGATAATAAGTTAACCCAACCAAGAGAGAGCAGCGACAAAATGATAATACTAGTCGTAGCAGTCATCGAAGTAGTGACAACAAACGAGGAAGAAATCAACATGCCAGACATGGTAACCACTTCGGTGGTAATTCTGGCCAAAACAATAAAAGTAAAATTTTCAAGAAGAGGAGATTCAATAATGATGGAAAGACGTCAGCACCAGCACCTGTTGTTAAAGAAGGAGAACGATCACCGATCGTGTGCTACAAATACGAAAGGGAGGGACACATCAGTACAAACTGTACGCAGCAGTCCAAAACATGTTACAATTATGCAAGAGAAGGTCACCTAGCTTAATTTTATCATGCACTAAAGCCAAGTCCAACTGGGATAGAGACACCAAATGTTGTCCCAAAGAAGTCAAAGTCGGTTGTTTAAGGGAGAGCGTTTGTCGTGACCTCTCAAAAAGCGAGGAATCTGAACGAGGTTATCACGGGTACGCTTATCATAAACTCTAGCGAAGTCTATACCTTATTTGATACCGATTCTACCATTTCTTTTATTTCTCCTACTTGCGCTCAATGTTTAAATTTAACTCCGAAGAAATTAGACTTTAACTTATCTGTTGAAACTCCATTGGGAGAAATCTTCATTACATCCACTATTTATAAGTCTTGTTTGATTCCAATCGGCGATCGCACGTTACCTGCCGATCTTATTTATTTGAAAATACTTGCATTTGATATAATTTTAGGGATTGATTGGTTAACCACTCATAATGCCAAAATTAATTATTTTCGTAAGGTTGTTAGCTTTCATATTTATAACCAACCTATTATACAAATTCAAGCAACCAAACCACTAAAGTCAATCACTGTCATATCAAGCCATAATGTTATTCGTTTATTGAAAAACGGATGTCAAGCTTTCTTAGCCCATGTCATAGATTTAAATAAAAATACGTCAGATTTGAATGATATTTCTATTGTTAATAAATTTCCTGACGTATTCCCTGATGAACTTCCTGGCCTACCTCCAGAGCGTGCAATCGAATTTTGCATCGACCTTGAACCCGGTACAAAACTCATTTCTAAATCCCCATATTGAATGGCTCCTATTGAACTTCAGGAGTTAAAGACCTAACTGCAGGAATTTTAGACATCGGTTTCATTCGTCCTAGTACGTCTCCTTGGGGTGCTCCTGTTCTATTCGTGAAGAAGAAAGATGGAAGTATGCGACTTTGTATTTGACTATCGAGAGTTGAATCATGTCACCATAAAAAATAGGTATCCGTTGCAACTCATTGATGACCTGTTTGACCAGTTGTAAGGCTCCAAATTCTTTTCAAAATTCGATTTTCGTTCCGAATATCACCAGTTGAAGATTAAAATGGATGACATTCCAAAGACTGCTTTCAGAACTTGGTACGGGCATTACGAATTCCTAGTCATGTCTTTCGGATTGACTAATACTCCTGCTGCCTTCATGGATATGATGAACCGAGTATTGAAGGAATATTTGGATAACTTTGTGGTTATCTTTATTGACGACATCCTCATTTACTCCAAATGCCGTAAAGATCATGAGCAACACTTGAGGCTGATACTCCAAAAGCTTCGCGAGAACAAGTTATATGCCAAGTTAAAAAAATATGAATTATGGCTTGAGGAAGTAGCATTCATTGGGCACGTGATATCGAATCACAGAATATATGTTGACCTAGCGAAGATTGAGGCAATTCAAAGATGGGAGAAAACTAAGTCAGTGACCGAAGTATGTAGCTTTCTGGGCTTAGCAGATTATTATCGGAGATTCGTGGATGGTTTTTCTCGAATCGCTACTCCATTAACTCAGCTGACTCGAAAAGATACAAAATTCGGTTGGAGCGAAGAATTTGAGAATAAGTTTTAAAAACTCAAGAGGAGACTCATTTAAGCACCTATTCTGACAATACCATCTGGTTCGAAGGGATTTATCATTTATAGTGATGCTTCAGGCAGAGGGTTAGGATGTGTTCTCGTGCAATATGAGAAATTCATAGTCTATGCCTCTCGACAACTCAAAGAATATGAGAGAAATTATCCTACTCATCATCTAGAGTTAGCAGTAGTCGTTTTCGCACTAAAGATTTGGAGGCATTACCTGTATGGGGAGAAAGTGGAGATCTATAAGGATCATAAAAGCCTCATATATTTCTTCACCCAAAAAGAACTCAACATGCGACATTGACGTTGGCTCGAGCTGTTGAAAGATTACGATCACACCATTCAATACCATCCTAGAAAAGCGAACGTAGTAGCTGACACGTTGAGTAGAAGATCATATGCGAGTATGAGTGTGATATTGTCAACGCAAAGGCCTATTTTGTATGACTTGCAAAGGATGGATATAGAGTTAAAGACTCCAGGGACCCACATGATGATGGCAAATATACGAGTAGAACTAACTTTAATCGATAAAGTTAAAGCTGCTCAAGCTACAGACCTAGAGCTGATGCGTATGAGGAAGAAAGTACAAGAAGGTGCTATTCCGGAAGCAAGAATCGATGAAGAAGGAATACTTTGAGTCAACTCGAGACTTTGTGTTCCTAATGACCCTGATTTAAAGTATAAGATCATGATGAATGCGCACAACACACCGTTTGCAATCCATCCTGGAAGTACCAAAATGTATCGTGATCTTCGACATACATTTTGGTGGAACAATATGAGGAGAGAGATAGCGAAGTTTATCTCAAGGTATTTAACTTGTCAACGAGTCAAGGCGGGGTATCAAGTGCCAAAAGGTCCTTTGCAACCACTTGAAATTCTTGAATGGAAGTGGGAGCACATTACCATGGATTTCGTTACTGGTCTTCCCAAGGTTTCTCAAGACATAGATGTGATTTAGGTTATTGTTGCTAGATAACCAAGTCTGCTCATTTCTTACCTATACAAGCAACTTATTCGCTTGAACGTCTTATTCGTATATACATAAATAAGATTGTAAGACTGCATGGTATGCCAGTATCCATAGATTCTGATCGAGACCTAGGATTCATTTCACAATTTTGGGTTAGTTTGCAAGAAGCTATGGGCACAGATTTACGATTCAGTTCGGCATACCATCTTCAAACGGACGGGTAGTCGGAGAGGACTATTCAAACTCTTGAAGATCTATTAAGACTCTGTGTCCTTGACTTCAAAGGAAGTTGGGACAAGTTCTTGCCATTAGTGGAATTCTTCTACGACAACAGTTATCAAGCAAGTATTGGCATAGCTCCATTCGAGGCGTTGTATGGACGCAAGTGTCGTTCTCCAGTATGCTGGGACGAAGTGGGTGAAGCAACGTTACTGGGATCAGAATTGGTACGTATGACTACGGAGAAAATTCAAATGATCCGACAACGTATAAAGACTTCACAAGATCGACAAAAGAGTTATGCTGATCTTCATCGAAAGGACGTGAAATTCAATGTTGGTGATCATGTGTTGTTACGTGTTACTCTATGGAAAGGAGTTACAAGATTTGGAAAGAGAGGAAAGCTCAATCCTCGATTCATTGGCCCATTCAAAATCCTCGTTCGAGTAGGAACTGTGGCCTATAGACTCGCCTTACCGCCAAGTATTTCTCATGTTCATAACGTTTTTTACATATCTATGTTGTGTAAATATGTGGAAGACCCAAACCACATTATTGATTTAGAAGCTGACAAAATAGCGGAAGATTTAACGTTTGAAGAGGTACCTGTTAAAATCTTGGATAAGAATGAGCATATTCTATGCTCCAAGGTTATACCTCAAGTCAAAGTTTTGTGGAGAAACCACGATGTTGAGGAAATGACTTGGGAGTTAGAATCTGAAATAAAATCATGGTATCCTCACCTCTTCGACATACCAGGTACGCATCCTAATTTGGAGGATAAAATTTCATAAGAAGGGGAGGTTGTAAGACCCCAATTTTCATAAATAAAGATTAATTTTTCTCGAAATATATTTTTGAATATTATGGTGTGAATTTGTTATAATGTTATAGTTGTGGGTAATATTTATAAATTTTGCAAAGTATACAAGTTGTCATAAAATATTCGATTGGTCGGGAAATATTCGTTTTAACGAGGAATATTCGTACGACGGCACAATCATTGGTGGACTCCACAACGGAATTATTGTCGGAATGAGAAAATGACAGAAATATCTTTTTATAAAAATAACGACGAATGTTTTACCATTAACTGTTGAAATACCCGTTGATGAAAAGTGGAGTTATACGCACGGTTGTATAGTAACACACGGTATTGGTTATTGATGCTTACTTGAGAAGTCACTCAGTTATACTCAATTAGTGCTACATTAATTGCTACATAGTATCTCACGTTATTTGATTTAATTATTGTCAATATTTTATATATTATTAAATTAATAATTGAGATGACAAGTTATTCATATTATTATCTACATAATTAACAATGTCTAGAAAGTTCTGTCAAGGAAAGGGGTTTAATCACCTAATTACGCGCCAATTAGAAGAAATCCTTATCGGAAAGCCCACTATTTCCCGGGAACAATCTGGTTGTTAATATTGCGAGTTATAATATGATGAATAAATGTTGTTAAAAATATTGAGAGAATTTTTATGAAGTATTTATTATAAAATTTAATTATTATATGGACCCCCACTTATCAAAATTTCAAAATAATTGGTAGAAAGTTATTTAGTATATATATATATATACATTTTGAAAATGACATATGGGGGGGGGAGAAATTTTGTATAGTCATAGGGGGGAGTTGTCTAAGGAATGAAAGGATACTATTATAATATATATATATATATATATATATATATATATATATATATATATATATATTATAATAAGTTTTGTTTTTTTATGAAAAATAAAATATATTATATTTTATTTGCATAGTATTTTATTATGCATTGCATAGTAAAGTTTTGTGAAATCAGTTTTTCGCCGAACGCCCGAGATTCCTTTTCTCCTGTTCATCCGTGATAAAAAAATTCAAATAGTATCCTTTCAATTCTCCTATAAATAGGATTCTTAGCTAGAATTAAAAATCACACCAGAATTAGAGAATTCTTCTGCTATAATATTGAGCGTATTTCTTTAGAGTTTGAAGAAGCTTTGAACGTAGAAAACAGTGAAAGTTTTCTTTAAGAATATCCCCGTTATACCAGTTGGAATACTCATCTTTTTAAGGTAAGTGATATTGCTTTTGTTCAATACTCGTATGAAATAATATTTTCTTCCATACTCTGTAGTAGGTAAGTAATAATATTTCGTTTCAGATTCTGAAATTCTACACTCATTTTGTTACGTTTTGGCTTCGATTCTCTATGAAATTAGTTGAATATCCTTGAAATTTGCGCTACATCCAGTATCTTTTCATGGAAATATTATTATGAGCATTCTTGATAATTTTTAATCTTTTCATGCCGGAGTTCTATTCATGGGGAACTATTCACGAAGTACTATTCACGGGGTACTATTTACTTAGGTACTATTCACCCGAGATACTATTCATGACAAAAATTGATTTATTTTCGGTCCAAATCATTTTTGATACAATATTATTCCTGAATTTTCCTCCACAAAGCAGTATCATGTTGACAATTTGGACGTTTTTGAATTATGGATAAATTAAATTATAGATCTTTAAAAATTTATCCCTTGCTTTCATTTAATTGAATCTTATATCATTGTCATCATCCTCATGCTTATATTGTTATGAAAGTCATCTTTAACCCGTAGTGCATAGATGGATTGTTGATCGGTATGATTATAACCAGGAATCATTCGGTATAATCATGACCTGTAATATTACAAATGATGTGGTAAATGTCCTCATTGGCCCGTAGTGCATTGATGGACAGTTGTTGGCATGATCATGACCATTGATGATTACATGAATATCATTGCCTCATAGTTCATGGATAATTCGTCGACGTGATACTAATGAATATCCTTGGCCCGTAGTGCAGGGTTGATTCAATGATGTGGATTATTTATTAAGCTGAGTCTCAGCGTTAAAATTGATGGTAAACTTTTTAAATCATAAAAGATAGTAG
This sequence comes from Panax notoginseng, assembly GCA_016801055.1. Taxonomy (NCBI): domain Eukaryota; kingdom Viridiplantae; phylum Streptophyta; class Magnoliopsida; order Apiales; family Araliaceae; genus Panax; species Panax notoginseng. Next base: position 106,545,651 of record CM029015.1, read on the forward strand.
ATATCATGCTCTACTTGACTCTTCTAATAGATTGCTTGTTCCGCTGCAATTAAACTTGATGTTTATTATATTTTATCAGTTTAACACTATTAAAGACTAACGATAATTTATTCTGCATTATCGTAGTCATAATATTTCTTACTGGGCTAGTTGAGCTCACTCCTTGCTTTCATTGTTCTCTTCAAGAAATGAGAATATAAGTGGGATGAGTCGGAAAATGGAGTAATGGTATGAGATGGTTGCCAAAATAGTATTCACTATTCTAGAAATAGTGTGATAATAAATGTAATAAGGATTGAATTTGAGTTTGGTTATTGTCTATGAGACAATATTCGTGTAAAAACTCACAGCTCATGTTGTATAATTAAGTTTGTATTTGAATTATGTACCATATATTTGGTGACTCAGAATGGATGATGTATACCTATTTTGGGGGCGTCACAAATACCTTCTGTTAAGATAATTTCGAGGAATCACAATGCTGAAGAAGCTACGTGGGAACTCGAAGAGAATATGATGAAGAATTATCCTCATTTATTTACTTAATTTGTGTGTAAGCGATTCTGGGGACATAATCTTTGTAGGGGGGGAGAAAATGTAATGGGACGAATTGATTGAGTTGTGATTCTGGGGACAGAATCCTTTTAAGGGGGGAAATATGTGACGAACGAGATTTTGCAATCTAATTTGAATATTTATTGAATTAAATAAATATATTTTGATGATTTAATTATTTGATTAAATAATTAATTGATGAATTTATGGTAGATTAATTTAATTATATGCATTACATTGATTAAAATTAACGTGGAGAATTTTATTATTCAAAGTATGTATTTAATTGAGCTTATTGGATTAAATGAATTATTTAATAAGCATAATGTTATTTTGATTAATTTAACAATTAATTAGAGATTTAATATTTTGACATAATTAATAAATGAGAAATTTAATTATGTGACTATGTGAATTTATGAGAAATTATTATATTTTATTTAAATTAAATTAAATAAGATATTTGATTAATTACTTAAATGGGTGTGACATTATTAAACTATATTATAAGAGATTATTTAAAATAACTAGAAAGGGTACTTATGATGCTAGCCAAACAAGGCCTTATGAGGATTTGGGAGCAGTTAAACCATATATGGATTAACTGACCACAACTTGCCGGTTATCTGTGCTCCTTCTTCTGTCTTCTCTTTTACGTAACTCATTCATTAGTCTTAACTAAGAGAGAATTCAGAGAGAAGTTGAGAGATAGAGCTAGGGTTTCAAGCCCTACTCAAATCTCCTCACCTTCCTCACCTCCGTGTCCACTTGATGTGGAGCAAACCTCGTTAGTTCATTAAATTTGGCAGCATATTTGCGAACTGTCATTTTCCCTTGTTTCAGTTCTAAGAACCTCATCTCCATCGTCCCCTGCATACTCGTTGTAACGACCACAAAATTCATATAATAATATTCTCCTTCTCGATCGTTAACAATACAACTTTAATCTATCTTTACATCATTATTCAATATTAAAATCACTAAAAATGCGGAATATTAAAACTTTTATACATTTCCTTCTGTATTGCCTTAATTCGCAACCTTTACATTACATCTCTTCGATTCAAATTTATATCATGAATCGTTATAACAAAATTACTATACAAAGTCTTACATCATAAATAGATATCCAAATACACCGGATAGCTCAACTTATAATTCAACAACATGTTACATTCAAAATATTAAATACATTTCTCATAAAACATAAGTAATCTTCGCGAATATGGATCTCTATAATTCACTTAGCACATATCCTTACCTTAAAATCTTGACCTGCAAAAATGGTTATTTGCAATGTTGAGCTCGACAGCCGAACAAAATCTAACAGTTTTCATACATCACATAGCATATAATAACATGCTCAACATATATCTCATAAACATTGGACTAACATAACATACATGCTATAGTTCATATAACAAGTATAAAGATTAAGTTCCTTACTCAATCAGAATGCTTTACTCAATCAACGTAGTCATAAGTTGACTTTAACATTTCACACTTTCAACATATATACAACACATCATACTCTTTGAAATAAAGACTTAAAACAGTTAATCATCAAGTTCACATAGCAAATAGGAACTGAAAGACTTGCCTTGATCGTTGTTTACCAATAATAGTTTACAAGCTTACAGTTATCTGCACTTCACGTTCCCTACACAATTATATAATCATACACAACAACTATTAGTCACATAGCAACACATAGTAGTTGTAAAGTAAACTTTACTCCGCATCCCATAACCCTTCTTATTAATCAATACTCAATGTTCAATTTGATTGTGTTAACTTTCGACTTACATCTCACTATATTTCATACTCGAAGTTCATTCAAGTGTTTAAGTCTTGCTAGGACTACTTATTGGTTTTATATTAAACTCATTTCATATTTTATAATATCCATTTCATTTGACTTAAAACATTTTTTACGTTCATTAAAACTGATCACGGCGTTTCGACATTTATTCGTCACACGCCCGATTTGTCTCTCTTGTGTATGCTTACTATGCTTCTATAACTTATCTAATATATTATTTATTAAGCATCATTATGTTTACTAACATTCATGTTTTATAACTTAGAACAACATCTTTTATCGTCAGAAGCACTACACATGCATACGTGCATGCCCGACGCCCTACGATTGCCCCTGAAAACACAATAGTCCAAAAGATGACCATTTTGACCAATGTTCCCGACATCAAATTGAAATACTTAAAGAATAAAAGTTATAGGTCTACTCGTCCTCGTTCCGGATCATCTTGAATTACCTCAATCGGAGATTGTATGAAAAGGTTATGTCCCTTTTAGTAAAACATGTCAGGTAAGTTTTTTTTTTCCAAAATTCGGCTAGGCAGCCTACACCCCCCCCGGCCGGGGAGGGGATTTTTGTACTAGGGGGCCCACCGGGGTGGCGGGGGGGGGGTCCCTTCTGCTAATTCACAATTTTTCATCCTAAACACTACAGAAAGCCAAATTAGGCCTACAAACTCCTTTCTAACAACAATATCAACCTACCCAAGGTGTAATATATTTACAGAAACATAAACTAATGTTTCTAACACGTTTCTAACCACATAAACAACATAAACATCAAAGATTACAACCTTTAATTTCACTATTTCTCTTTTTTCTTCTTCTTTTGACATTCATAGCGAAATTCTTCGCTGTGAATTCATTTTTAAACCAATTAAAGTAATTCCAATTGTGATAACTTATATTCTTAACATACTAACATAATACATGGTCAATTTCAACAATAAATCATAACAAAATATCAGTTTGATAGTTTCAAAAGCCACTTTTCAGAAATTAATTCACATAAAATCATTATGAACAAAATCCTCTTGTTTATCAAAATTACATGGATTGAATTGCTAGAACAACCATATAACTCATAATCAAACACTATGAACATGATTTCATCATATCGTTGTGAATTGAAACCTTTGAACAACTATAAAAATCTCATGTAAGCATATACATGAAAACATATGAACACCATATACGCATATTGTGACACCCCCAAATTCGGTACTTAAATTTTCACATGATTTGGTGTTCACTATTCAAAAATCATGTACCTATCTACCCATAATAAATGAAAACATTAATAGATAGAAATCAATCCTCTCCTTAAGGAGTTACATCATCAGAAATAAATACATCAATCCAGGTCATTCAAACCTTAAATCTTAACTGCGAAAACATAAACAATTTATAGTCTTACATAACATCAGCATAAGTCTTAACACATAAGTTCAACATCACATAAAATAACAAGTCTTCATCACTTGTTAATCTTTCCCTTGCCCTTGCTAGTAGAAGGCTCGTTGGATCTTTCGTTCTTAACTGCAATGTTATTATTACGCAAGAATGAGCACGATTGCCCACAAGTATAACAATGAAATAACAATATAATAACATGCGAGTGAATCAAAGACTTTTGAAATAAAACTCAACTTTTGAATCAAGAATGAATAACAAGAATCAAAAGAATTTTGAGGGTCATAATACCTTGAACTATGTCCTAGGTATCAAGGGTTATACTTGAAACCTTTAACAGTCATAAGACTATGGACTCTTCTTCTCATACTTAGGGGGAGCAGCCCTTAGTGCCATACTGTACACAATATCTTAACGCTAACGCATACGTAATCCCTATACAGTGTTGTTCATCTCAGTTTGACATTAGAGTCCGCACCAAAGGAAGTTTGGTTTGGATAAATCAATAAGGGTTCTAAAATTTAGAACGTTCATCAACTATGGACTAGTTGAATCATTAAGGATTCGCCAGTCTAACAAGGTTCAACAATAAACGATATTTAAATTGAATAACAATGTCAAGAGGTATACAATAGAAAAATTATTGTATAACAGAATCGTACTTTGAAAAGATAAATAATCTTTAATATAACAAATTGAACTTGATTAATAATAATGAGAATTTACTCGACGAAATTTATAAACTTGAATAATGATAACATGTAAGGTTAGGAAACTAACCTCGTGCATAGATCATACATTAATTATACACGTTCCTTGAATTAATCCTACATATCATTTTCATTCACAATACCAGTCAATTATAACGTAACTAGTCATCACAAGTTCATTATTTTGTCTAAACTTTGGTTTCGACTATACTAGTCAATTTACCACACTTATTGTCACATAATATACACTTCGCGAACAATAAGTTAACTATGCATTTAATAATTAAATCCATACTTGAATGCGTTATTGACACGTTAAGATTATATTTTAACATCTCATTGTACGTCTAACATATTTTTATGTACCTTAGATTAGGTTACTATCACATTCTTAGACTTGAACAATATGGAAAAATTTCATTTCTGGACATTCTGCAAAGTGGCGCTACGGTGTCACATATAGGCTTGTCCTCGGCGCTGCGGCGCGGTGGTGCTGTGGCTCGACTCTTGGCGTTATGGCGCGGTGACGCTACGGCGCAGGTCTTAAGACGTGGAACTGGTGCCGCTGCGTGGCGAACCAGTAACAGTTATGAAATTCTCAAAAAATTGCAGAACATGGCCAACACCTACAATTAATTTATTCTTACATGAAATTAGACATACCCAAACACTTTAATATACATATAATCATTAATTAGCCCTTCTAGCATGATTTTAACAAGTTAAAACATATAATTTGTAGAATCAACACATGTAATTTACTGTTCTTGGTGTTTTTGAAAGTTTGGAATACAAAACATGAAAATCAACACTATGGGTTCGTTATAACACCGAATCCTTTCATTTAAAGTTTGATCTCTTCGTTTTAATATACATAATCCTTTACAAGCATAAATTTATGATATAACCTATGATAGATGTATCAAATTTGGTATGTAAGGCCATATGGCCATATTTTATACTCTGTAATTTTGTAGCAACAATATACGACGTATTTTTATGAAAATGATGATATGGATTATACAATATATATAATAAAACACGATATGATGACATCTTAACACATACATAAACACATAATCCCTACCCTTTTCAATTACAGAAGTTTTAACAAACCTTTAAGCCATTTTCATGAAAAAACTTAAACAACGTAAATAAAAATTGGGTTGGAGAAATTACTCAAAGCGTACAGTGTAGATTAGAAGGCTCAGATGCTTCTTCAATCACTCACTCTCAATCTCCTTCACAATTCTCAAATTCACTCTGACAATTTCTCAATTCTCTCTGACTGTTTTTCCAGACTTGGCAAACAATGAAATTAAGGCGTCGTATTAATATAAAATAACTGAGTGCAGAGTGGTGGTCAGTTACCCAGTAATGGTTAACTGCTCCCAACCTCTACTAATGCCTTGTTTGATCATTCTTAAAACTCAAACCCATTTATTTTGATAAACTGCTTATATTATAGTTTAATAATGTCACACCCCTTTATAAAATAAATCAATTATCTCACTTAATTATAATATGATAATTTCTCATTAATTCACACAGTCACATAATTAATTTTCTCATTCATTATCAATTTAAATAAAATAATATTAGGCTTATTAAATATTTCTTTTAATTCAATAAGCTCACATAATTACATACTTTGAATAATAAAATTCTCCACATTAATTTAATAAATATAACACATATAATTAAATTAATCTATCACAATTGCATCAATTAATTATTTAATCTAATAATTAAATCATCAAAAATATTGATTTAATTCAATAAATATTAAAATTAAATTACAAAATCTTGTTTGTCACACATATAAATTCACAATCATGAAAATCTAATTTTACAAAGACTAAATACAAAATATCTTAATTTGGTATAAGGGTTAGTTTGATACCTTTCTAGGTTGAATTAGGAGAAAAGATGGAGATAATGATTTCTCCTCCTCCTCCTTCTTCTTCTTCTTCTTCTTCTTCTTCTTCTTCTTATTCTTCTTCATCTCTGTATTATCTCTTCTTTTCTTTGTTCTTCCTTTCTCTTTTACTAATACGTAATATAAACCGATATATGATAATATAATATACGTATACTTATAATACCTATTAATATACAACATAATTACATATATAACTGATGTCAGTTATATTATTTGAAAACCAAAAGCCATAAGGCTTGTTTGGCTAAACCACCTTAAAAATTAATAACTTACAACCCTTATGCCTTGTTTGGTAAAACCACTTAAAATAATGACTTAATCATTCCTTAAACCTTGTTTGGCAAAACAAGATTAAAACAAGAATTTTAAAATCTCTAAGGCTTTGTTTGGTAAAACTAAATTAAAACTCTTTTAATTTATTTTTATAAGTCATTTATAATATAGTTTATTGTCCCGCATTGTTTACTTGGATTCCATATCCAATCTTAATTAAATAAATTAATTACCCCATACTAAATAAAATTTTCACTGAACCAAATATCACAAAATTATAATCTCATTGTAATTTTATTTAATAATTAATATATCACTTTAATTATTAAATTACGACATCAATATAGCAACTCATGTAATCTTTAACAACTCTCTAACTGTTAAATTAAATTAGAGTATTATCTAATAAATTTAATTCACAAATATATACTAACAACAACCACATAAATAAAATATTTATTTAATTTAATAAATATTTTAAATTACAAATAAAATTTTAGATTGTTACACTCGTGGGAAAGTAGTTCTCGAAGAAAATCTCCTTGAACCGTGTCCACATTAGGTTTTCTATTCCAGCCCTAGCCTGGTTTGCCTCCCACCAAGAAGTTAGTTTCTCCCTTCATCATATAGGTAGCAAAAGAAACTTTTTGTCTCTCTTCGACATTTGCAATAACAAATGCCTTCTCTATTTCTGTGACAAACGAGATTTTGTAATTTAATTTTAATATTATTAAATTAGATAAATATTTTTTGATGAATTAATTATTAGATTAAAGAATTATTTGATGAAGTTGTGGAATATTAATTTAATTATGTGTTATATTTATTAAATTAATGTGAAGAATATTTATTATTCAAGTATGTATTTATATGAGCCTATTGAATTAAAAGAAATATTTAATAAGCCTAATGTTATTTTAATTAATTTAATAATTAATTAGAGATTTAATAATTGACATTATTAATAAATGAGAATTTAATTATATGACTATGTGAATTAATGAGAAATTATTATATTTTATTCAAATTAAATTAAATAATATATTTGAGTTATTGTATAATTAGATGTGACACGATTTAAACTATAGTATAAGAGAATCATTAAATTAAATGGTTTTGAAACTTATTAATGCCAGCCAAACAAGGCCCTAAAGGGAGTTATTAGCAGTTAACCCATGTTGGGTAACTGACCACCACATCGCGTCAGTTCTTTACTTTATACGTCTTCTTTATTTCATTTTTTTTTCTAAGTCTGAAAAATAGTTAGAGAGAATTAAAGAATTTTCAGAGAGAATTCAAAGGATTTTTGTGAGAAACTCTGTGATTGAAGAAGCTTTTGAAAAAGGGCTTTTATCTCTACTCATCTACGTTCAGGGTAATTCCTCTAAACCCAATTTTTATTTACGTTGTTTAAGATTTCATGAATATGGCTTTTAAAATTCTGTAAAGTCTGTAAATGAGAAATTGTGTTGTTATATGGATATATGTAATAATATGATTAGCATAACATGTTTTATTATATGTTATATAGGTTTCCATATCATCAGTTCATAATTTTATAATGTATGTTATTTACAGAGTATAGAATATGGCCATACGGCCCTTATACGTGAATTTAATATGTCAAACATAAATTGTTTTCTAAAATTCTCACTTTTATATAATTATGCATGTTTAAACGAAGAGAACAAAACTTGAATGGATGGAATTGGTGTTATAACGAATCCGTGGTGTTAAATTTTATGATTTATGTTTAAAACCTTCAAGAACATCAAGAACCGTGAAAATTACATATCTTAATTTTGTGATTATGTGTTTTAATTGGTTAAAATCATTATATAAAGGTTGGGTAATGATTATGTACGAATTCTAGAATGTGAGTATGTTTAATTTGGTGAGTTTAGTGACCGTATAATGATAATTTCGCTGAACTATGTGTTCTTCGCGAACTAAGAATCAAAATTTGGATTTTCGCGCAGCGGCGCCATCTCCAGAACTGAAGTCCCGCGCCGCAGAGCCAAGTATCCGGCCGCAGCGCGAAGACCAAGTATAACTGTAGCGCCGCAGTGTCACTTAGCAGAATGTCCAGAAATGTAATTTTTTTAGTATTCAAGTATAGAAATGTTATAGGAACTTAATCTAATGAACATAAAATTATGTTAGAAGTATAATGAGATGTCAAAATAGATTCTTAACATGTCAATAACATAATTTCATGTGAATTGATTTATTAGCTTTTATGCGTGAAGTGTAAATTGTGTAACAATGAGTATGATAAATTGACTAAGTATAGTCATAATTCGAATTAGACAAGAATAATGAGCTTATGATGACTAGTTACATATTAATTAACTGGAGTTGTGAATGAAAATGGTATGTAGGATTAAATCAAGGAACGTGTATAAATTAACGTGTAATCTACGCACGAGGCAAGTTTCCTAACCCTACTTGTTATCACTATTCAAGTTTGTAAATTACTTCAAGCAATTCTAGTTATTATTAAATCAAGTTTAATTTGTTATATTAAAGATTAATTATATTTTCAAAGTAAGAATCTGTTATACAATACTTGTTCTATTGTATACCTCTTGAGATTGTTATTCAATTCAAATACCATTTATTGTTGAACCTTGTTAGACTAGAGAACCCTTATTGATTCGACTAGTTCATAGTTGATGAGCGTTCTAAATTTCAGAACACCTGATGAATTATCCAAACTAAACTTCCTTTGGTGCGGACTCTAATGTCAAACTGAGATGAACAACCCTGTATAGGGGATTACTTATGTGTTAGCGTTAAGATATTATGCATAGTATGGTACTAATGGTTGATCCACCTAAGTACGAGAAGAAGAGTCCATAGTCCTATGACTGTTAAAAGTTTCAAGTATAACTCTTGATAACCTAGGACATAGTTCAAGGTCTTATGACCCTCAGATTTCTTTTGATTCTTGTTATTCATTCTTGATTCAAAAGTTGAGTTTTACTTCAGAAGTCTTTCATTCACTCGCATGTTATTATATTGTTACTTTCGTTATTATACTTATGGGCAATTATGCTCACTCTTGCGAATAATAACATTGTAGTTAAGAACGAAAGAACAGACGAACCTTCTGCTAGCAAAGGCAAGGGCAAGATTAACAAGTGATGAAGACTTGTTGTTTATGTGATGTTGAATTTATATGTTAAGACTTATGTTAATGTTGTTTAAGACTTATTATTTGTTTATGTTTCCATACAGATGTTTAAGGTTAGTAAGACCCGGGATTGTATTTATTATTCAGATGTTGTAACCCCATAAGGGGATGATTTATTTCTATCTATTGCATGGTTTGCATTTATTATGGGTAGATAGATATATGATGTTTGTATAGTGAACACCAAATCATGTGGGAATGGAAGTACCAGGATTTGGGGGTGTCACAGGTTGGTATCAGAGCTGTAGGTTATGAACCTTAGGTGGGAGAATAACCTTAGGTAATAGCCTTATAGGAAGAACATAGTGAAGGAAAACTCTTATCGAGTTCTAAGAGATGAATTTCTTAATTCATTGAAGATAATAAAAGACTTTATGTGCTTATGTGTTAAATTATGTGCTCACTAGTACGACTTAGTAACTAAAACTTGAAACTGTGTTGTCAGGATGTTGGATGTTGGAGGAGCTAGTCGAGCTGGGGATGAGGAACCACGAGTACCTACTGAGGAGGAGCCCCGAGACATTCATGTTGTCAGGGAGAAGTTGATTCAGGGGGAGCCATCTCCGTTGATCACTGTTGTTGGTCAGGAGCATGAGACTGAGACTGATCAAGAGAAGGATCTTGAGGAGGAAGAGGAAGAAGATGAGTTCCCACCGAACTCCATTGATGCTGAGATGTACGATGAGCTATATGACCATAACGTATAGTTAAGTGACACTGTCCAGGATTTGACTGAGCGGACGATTATCCAGCAGATTACCATCGAGCAGAAGGATAGGGAGATTGTGACTCTTCACACATGTATGGGAAACTTGGAGTGGGATTTGGTTCACGAGAAGGGTCAAAACGAGGAGAAGTCTGAAGAAATAGAGAAGTTAAAGAAGGAAGTGAAGGAAAGCTCAGAGAGGCTGATCATAGCAGAGGAGGGCTGGGTAAGAGAATCACGTCGTGCTGATCTTGCAGAAAGGGATTGTCGTGTAAAGAAGGCTAAGCTTGGGGAGACATACTCTACACTTAATAATGCAATGGATGAAGCCCAGGATCGAGTTTTGAGGTACCCAATCCAGTTTGAAGGTCTACCATCGTACATGATGGATCGCAAAACGATTTCTCGCATCATGGAAAAGGAACATAGCAAGCCTATTCAACGCCTTAACATGCAGTGATAGTATTTGTTTAATTATGTGAAAAACTTATCTGGTTTTTTGATGTAAATTCAGACGTGTTTATGAACGAATGAATATTTTAATGTTTTAAATCATGTAGATTCTTTATCTCGGGATAGTTGATGTAAATAACAGTGATGCTATCGTTTGATGTTAAAAATTTTGATTTGAATAAATATATCAAGTTGTTTGAGATAATGTGTTAAGTGATTATATTAAATTGTTAAGTTAAGCCTTATCTATTTAGAGAATTTAATAAATATCTAATAAGCGTATATTCTTAACAGAAATATGCCGCCTAGAAGAAGATAAACCGTCAACCAGCTCAGGAAGAGTCAACGAATAACAATAATAACACCAATGCTAATCTCGTCCAACAATTAGTAAACTTACTAGCTGGAGAAATGAATAATCAACCTCAAGCTCCACCGAATACTTCATTTTAAGATTTTAAGGCGGTGGGACCGCCAGAATTTAAAGGCTCCATGAACCCGATCGAAGCTCAGACTTGGGTTATGGAGATGGAGAAAGTTTTTGAGGTTGTAAGAGTCAGAGATGACCAGAAGACCGCTTTTGCAACGTTTATGCTAAAATTTGAAGCCAATTTTTGGTGGCAAGCAAACAAGGTCCATGGAGGAGAAGGTATGATTACCTGAGAGAGGTTCAAGGAGATGTTTTTCGAGATGTATTTTCCAACTATCTCGCAGAACCAATTGGAGGTTCAGTTTCTAGAATTGAAGCAGGGGAATATGTATATATCAGATTATGCGGCTAGATTCAACGAGTTGGTTCGCCACATATCAAGTGCACACGGACGAGAGAAAAGCAAGAAGGTTCGAACAAGGACTGAAGCCGTGGTTGTATAGTAAGGTGTCGATGTTTCAGTTGAAGACATTTGCCAGGGTACTAGAGAAAGCCATACTCGCTGAAGGTGGAAGCGATGCGGTAACCAAATACAATCAGGATCAGAAGAAGAAGAAGAATGAAAGTGAAGGAAATAACAAGGCTAGTGGAAGTAATAGGGGAGGAGGTAATAATAATCAAAAGAGAAAGTGGTCTAACAACACATCAATCGAAAACCAGCAAGGAGGTCAGAAGAAAACGATTGAAGCGTGCCCGACCTGCGGGAAAGCTCATTTGGGAGTGTGTATGAAGGGTAAACGTGTGTGCTACAATTGTGGTCAGGAAGGCCACATAGCACCTAACTGTCCTAACCCAAAGAAAGGTGCCTGCTTTACTTGTGGTTCAAAGGATCATTTGGCAAGAGACTGTCCCAAGAAAGGATCTGGAGGGGCAGGATCAGGAGAAAACCGGGGAAATAGCAGTGGAAGCACTCTGACCATCATAGGACCAACCGCAACTAATCGACCGACCTCCAGGACTTTCAATATGATGGTGCAGGATGCAGTGCAGTCGCGTGATGTGGTGTCAGGTATCATTCCGATCAATAGAGTTAACGCTTACGTATTATTTGACTCGGGTGCTACTTGTTCATTTATATCCGATGACTTTGCTAAGAATTTAGAATTGCCTAAGGATGAGTTAGAATACCCCATGAACATAGAAATCGCGAATAGAGAAATAATCCCTGTTAAGTACGTGCATAAGAACTGTAGAGTGGATATTAAAGGTAATATCATGAAGGCAGATCTTATCCCTATTCGACTTGGGGAATTTGACGTTATCTTGGGAATGGGCTGGTTATTCAATTACGGGGCGGTAATTGATTGCCTAAAGAAGCGTATTAACCTTATAACTCCGTCAAAGGTTGTGTTTTATGGTAGCAAGTCGCTTAGACTAGCGAGTTGTCTGACGATGATGCAGGCCAGGAAATTATTACGATAAGGATATGTAGGATATTTATCTTACATAGTTGACAGTCGTAAAGAGAATCTGAAAGTAGAGGAGATACCAGTAGTGAGAGACTTCGCCGACGTATTTCCAAACGATTTACTAGGACTTCCGCCATATAGAGAGGTTGAATTTGTGATCGATTTGGCACCAGGAACAGTTCCAATATCGAAGGCACCGTACCGAATGGTGCCGGTAAAAATGAAAGAATTGATGGTAAAACTACGAGAATTACTGGACAAGAAGTACATTCAACCGAGCGTATCACCGTGGGGAGCGCCGGTGTTGTTTGTGAAAAAAAAGGACGGATCGATGCGACTCTGCATTGATTACAGAGAACTGAATAAGGTCACGATTAAGAATAGATATCCATTACCGAGGATCGATAATCTGTTTGATCAATTGAAGGGAGCGAAATACTTTTCCAAGATAGATTTGAGAAGTGGTTATCATCAACTAAAGGTGAGACCAGAGGATGTACCGAAGGCAGCGTTCAAAACACGATATGGTCACTACGAATTTTTAGTAATGTTGTTTAGTCTAACGAATGCTCCTGCAGCATTTATGGGACTAATGAATGGTGTGTTCAAGCCGTTTTTGGACAAGTTCGTAGTGATATTTTGGTATATTCAAAAACCAAGGAAGAACATGAAGAGCATTTGAGATTAACGTTGGAAGTGTTAAGAAGGGAGAAGTTGTATGCCAAATTTTTGAAATGTAAATTCTGGATCGAGCGGATACAATTTTTTGGGCATGTGATCGATAAAGACGGAATTTCAGTAGATCCATCCAAAGTTGAAGCCGTGATTAACTGGGATCAGCCGAGGACGCCGTCGGATGTACGAAGTTTTTTTGGATTGGCAGGATATTATAGAAGATTCATTTAAGACTTTTCCAAGATCTTAACTCCGTTAACGAATTTTACTCAAAAAGCTATGAAATTTGTTTGGACGGAGAAGCGTGAGGAAAGCTTTCAAGAATTGAAGAAGAGGTTGAGTACAACACCTGTGTTGTCTCTTCTGGACGATATAGGAAATTTTATGGTTTATAGTGATGCGTCGCATAAGGGACTTGGATGTGTACTTATGTAGAATGGTAGAGTCATTGCGTATGCGTCACGACAATTGAAATATTATGAAAAGGGGTATCCGACCCACGACTTGGAGTTAGCTGCACTTTGAAAATCTGGAGGCACTATCTCTACGGGGAGAAGTGTGAAACATATACAGACCACAAGAGTCTGAAATATATTTTTACACAGAAAGAATTGAATATGCGCCAAAAAAGGTGGTTGGAATTAATTAAGGACTACGATTGTGAGATTCTATACCATCCGGGTAAGGCAAACGTGGTTGTCGATGCCTTAAGTAGAAAGGGTCGGGAAAAGTTGATAACGTTGACTGCTCAGAAAGAATTGATTTCAGTAATGGAGAAATTGGAGATGGAAGTGAAGTATCCTATGAAAATTGATGAGAAGCTATTTCAATTGCAATCTGGTACAACCTTACTGGATAAAGTTAAGGAGGCACAACTTCAGGACGATGAATGCAAAAAGGTGATAAGGAAGATATTTGAAGGAACCGAACCAAGATTTAAGATGGATAAGGAAGGAATACTAAGATTCGAGAATAGAATTTGGGTACCGCCAGTAGCAGACATTAAGGAAGACATTTTCAGCGAGGCTCATAGCTCACGATATTCGATTCACCCTAGTAGTACCAAGATGTACCAAGATCTTCAACAACATTTCTGGTAGCCTAATCTGAAATGAGATATTGTAGAGTGTGTTGCCAAGTGTCTGACCTATCAAAAAGTGAAAGCAGAACATTAGAGACCGAGTGGGTTGCTACAACCGCTAGAGATCCCAGAATGGAAATGGGAACATATTACAATGGACTTCGTGGTTGGCCTTCTGACGACTTAGAAAGGCTAAGCAGTATGGGTTATCGTTGACCGACTGACGAAATCCTCACACTTCCTTCCGATCAAAATCAGATTCAACTTAGATCAGTTGGCAAAGTTATATGTAAAAGAGATTATTTTGAGGCACGGAGTGCCGGTGTCAATTATTTCCGATAGGGATCCGCGCTTTACATCAAACTTCTGGAAACATCTACATGAATACATGGGTACGCAGCTGAGGATGAGTACAGCATATGACCCTCAAACAGATGGACAGAGTGATAGAACGATTCAGACATTAGAAGATATGTTAAGAGTCTGTGTGATGGACTTTAAAGGAAATGGGGATGATCACCTACCGCTTGTAGAGTTCGGCTACAACAATAGTTACCACGCTAGTATTGGCATGCCGCCTTATGAAGCGTTATACGGCAGAAAGTGTAGAACTCCGCTTTACTGGGATGAAGTTGGCGAAAGACAGTTGCTAGGGCCAGAATTGGTACAACAAACAACATAAATAGTCAAAGTGATCCGAACAAGACTGATAGCAACCCAAGATAGACAGAAGAAATACGCTGATCCACACCATAAGAATGTTGAGTTTGAACCAGGTATTTATGTATTCTTGAAGGTCTCTCCGTGGAAGGGAAAGATCAGGTTCGGAAAGAAAGGAAAATTAAGCCCACGATTCATTGGACCATTTAAAGTACTTAGAAGAATAGGAGAAGTTGCGTATGAGGTAACCCTACCTCCAGCACTCGAGAATGTCCACAACGTATTCCATGTTTCAGTTTTACGACCCTACAAACCCGATTGCAAGCATGTAATTGAATACGAACCCCTACATTTTGAAAAAGACTTATCTTACGAAGAAATCCCTGTTCAAATTGTCGACAGAAAAGAACAAGTTCTCAGCAATAAAGTAATACCTTATATTAAGGTAATTTGGAGGAACCACAACGCTAAAGGAGCTACGTGGGAACTCGAAGAGAATATGATGAAAAATTACCCTCATTTATTTACTTAAATTATGTGTAAGCGATTCTGGAGACAGAATCTTTGTAAGGAGGGGAGATAGTAACGGGTCGAATTAATTAAGTCGTGATTCTGGGGATAGAATCCTTTCAAGGGGGGAAAGATGTGACAAACGAAATTTTGTAATTTAATTTTAATATTTATTGAATTAGATAAATATTTTTCGATGAATTAATTATTAGATTAAATAATTATTTGATGAAGTTGTGGTAGATTAATTTAATTATGTGTTATATTTATTAAATTAATGTGGAGAATATTTATTATTCAAGTATGTATTTATGTGAGCTTATTGAATTAAAAAAAAATATTTAATAAGCTTAATGTTATTTTATTTAATTTAATAATTAATTAGAGATTTAATAATTGACATTATTAATAAATAAGAATTTAATTATATGACTATGTGAATTAATGAGAAACTATTATATTTTATTCAAATTAAATTAAATAATATATTTGAGTTATTGTATAATTGGGTGTGACACGATTTAAACTATAGTATAAGAGAATCATTAAATTAAATGGTTTTGAAACTTATTAATGCCAGCCAAACAAGGCCCTAAAGGGAGTTATTAGCAGTTAACCCATGTTGGGTAACTGACCTCCACATCGCGTCAGTTCTTTACTTTATACGTCTTCTTTATTTCATTTTTTTTCTATGTCTGAAAAATAGTTAGAGAGAATTAAAGAATTTTCAGAGACAATTCAGAGGATTTTTGTGAGAAACTCTGTGATTGAAGAAGCTTTTGAAAAAGGGCTTTTATCTCTACTCATCTACGCTCTGGGTAATTCCTTTAAACCCAATTTTTATCTACGTTGTTTAAGATTTCATGAATATGGCTTTTAAAATTCTGTAAAGTCTCTGTAAATGGGAAATTGTGTTGTTATATGGATATATGTAATAATATGATTAGCATAACATGTTTTATTAAATGTTATATAGGTTTCCATATCATCAGTTCATAATTTTATAACGTATGTTATTTACAGAGTATAGAATATGGCCATATGGCCCTTATACGTGAATTTAATATGTCAAACATAAATTGTTTTGTAAAATTCTCACTTTTATATAATTATGCATGTTTAAACGAAGAGAACAAAACTTGAATGGATGGAATTGGTGTTATAACGAATCCGTGGTGTTAAATTTTATGATTTATTTTCAAAACCTTCAAGAACATCAAGAACAATGAAAATTACATGTTTTAATTAAGTGAGTATGTGTTTTAATTGGTTAGAATCATTCTATAAATGTTGGGTAATGATTATGTACGAATTCTAGAATGTGAGTATGTTTAGTTTGGTGAATTTAGTGACCATATAATGATAATTTCGCTGAACTCTATGTTCTTCACGAACTGAGAATCAAAATTTAGAGTTCCGCGCAGTGGCACCAACTCCAGAACTGAAGTCCCGCGCCGCAGCGCCACCGCGCCGCAGCGCCATGTATCCTATCGCAGCGCCACGGCGCCGCAGCGCGAGGACCAAGTATAACTGTGGCGCCACAGCGCCACTTAGCAGAATGTCTAGAAATGCAATTTTTTTTAGTATTCAAGTGTAGAAATGCGATAGGAACTTAATCTAATGAACATAAAATTATGTTAGAAGTATAATGAGATGTCAAAATAGATTCTTAGCATGTCAATAACATAATTTCATGTGAATTGATTTATTAGCTTTTATGCGTGAAGTGTGAATTGTGTAACAATGAGTATGATAAATTGACTAAGTATAGTCATAATTCGAATTAGACAAGAATAATGAGCTTATGATGACTAGTTACATATTAATTAACTGGAGTTGTGAATGGAAATGGTATGTAGGATTAAATCAAGGAACGTGTATAAATTAATGCATAATCTACGCACGAGGCAAGTTTCCTAACCCTACTCGTTATCACTATTCAAGTTTGTAAATTACTTCAAGTAATTCTCGTTATTATTAAATCAAGTTTGATTTGTTATATTAAAGATTAATTATATTTTCAAAGTAAGAATATGTTATACAATACTTGTTCTATTGCATACCTCTTGAGATTGTTATTCAATTTAAATACCATTTATTGTTGAACCTTGTTAGGCTAGCGAACCCTTATTGATTCGACTAGTCCATAGTTGATGAGCATTCTAAATTTCAGAACCCCTGATGAATTATCCAAACCAAACTTCCTTTGTTAGATTTCCAACCAACAACTTATAGCTTATTGGTTTGAGAGAAAAAGCAAGAAAAGCTAGAAGATTAGCCTTGTTAATTCAAGAAGCAAGAAGGAGATTAAAGATTTACCAAGTGTTATTCAAGAGTAAGTATTCTTAAATCATGTTTCTCTTTCTCTTCCATTGTTAGAGAAGGGGGTATTGGTAGAACTAGCATGATAAGGAATGATAAATTAAAGGGCTTAAGTCTTAATAAGCCGTATAAGTCATGAATAAGCTATTTGTAATCATATAAGTTAATAACTTGTGAAGATTAATAATGAACGTATAATAACTTGTAAGAACTTGTAACATGTTTACATTAATGAAGTTAGTATGATAATAAGAAGCAAGAATAATGGTTAGAAGTCATTAACCATAATAAGTTATATGAAAAGAAGACATAAGTCATGAGTAATGAAAATATAAGTAATTTATATTTTTATAAGTTATAAACTCACAATGAACTAGCAATAACTTATCATGTTTATAAGTTAATGAAGCATATATGTCAAGATGTTAGTATAATGGATTGAATCCTTTTGAAACGAAGAACAAATCTTAAGTAATGAAGTTTCGACGGAATTCACACGAATAGACGACAATCGTTGAATTCGTGAAATTCTCGGAATGGAAGTTAAATTTTGATATTGAGCTTGGAAACGTTGGTTTTCAATGGAGAAAAGTCTTATTTGGCATTATAGAGTTGCAGACTCGAGAATGACCAAATTCCGACTTAGAACGAAGAAACGAGCATTGAACGTTCACGAACATTTATCGTTTTCGTTAAAAATGGACTAATAGGTAAATTTTTAGCAAACGAAGTTGAATAGATAAAATTCTTACATGAACGCATAGAGTGCGTGATTTTTGAACCATAGGCTCTTGAACGAGCCAATTCGGACTTATAACGAAGAAGTTACGAGGCCGGGAATCTCACTGAGTCAAAAATCTGTCAAAGTTATCTGTGGCTCAGAGTCCGCACCGCGGCGCGACTCCAAGCCTAAATGATCGGCGCCGCAGCGCCAATGTGAACCTCAGCCTCTGCCAACTCGTGCCGCAGTGCAACAAATAACAAAGGGACTCGCTCCGCAGCGCCGAGTCCAGTCTTTAAGCCCTAATGGGCGACGCCGCAGCGCGGCATAACAAATAAACACTGGCGCCGCAGCGCCAGCCTTAAAGTATAGGCAGACAAGAATGGTTACAAATAGAGTATGAAGGGAAATTGTTTAGCAATGAACTAAGGGACTTAATAAAATATTGTTAAAGTCATAACTAAACCTCAAGTGTGATCACTTAGAGTTAAAGTAAGTCAATTGAAGATGAACGCAAACGGTATGCAATAAGTATACTTAATCAATGATGATCGAGTTTTGATTAAATAATGTAAGGACGTTAGTATGCCGTGAGGAAGGATAATTAACTTGAACCGAGTTGTAATAATGTAATGATTTCAATTAAATTATAGAATGGAACGAAGTTGGTAAGAATGATGTAAAGAATGACGGAAAGCCGGAACCAATAAATAACAAATCTAATACGGGATTAAATTGAGAAGAAGGGTAAGATTCTTTAGAAATCAAGTATGTTCATTCATGACCTAATGTGGTATGTTATGTGGTGATGTTTTGTAGAGACCGTAAAGACTCAAAGGAAACGTAATTAATCAGTAAGCAAACGCTGAAGGAAAGTATTCTAAACCCTTGTTCCAGTTCATTCTGGACAAGCTTTGTAATTCATGTATTCTTTCGCATTAAGTTTTGAATAATAAAGTCTAAAGCCAATTCTTTCGGAAAGACTTATATTATGATTTTGTCAAGCATGATTAATGTTTACTGAGTTATATTGGTATAGTTTTCAATCGAAGACCAAGTATGCTAAAAATGTTTTTGTCGTTTAATGACAGGCACGTGAGGTTGCCACAACTTAAACGTATACACGTTTAATGGATGTAGTGTTGATCAACATAGAGTACTATGGGCTGATCACCCAGAAGTGCTCGTAAGCTATGCCGGACTTAGTGTCGGGTTGTCCTTTTCAAAAGAAATTATGAACTGCTCATGGTCTCGAGCCTTAGTTGATATTCTACTTAATATTGTTGTTGGAAAACGTTTTGAGTGAAAAGAAGTGCAATTTTGAATTATCGATAGTACTTCGTAACTATTGTTCAGTTATTAAAGGTATATGAGTTCTATGTTTCAAGCATGTTGTTTATTAGAATTGTAGTACTTGCTGAGCTAGTCATGCTCACTCTTGCTTGAACCATATGAACACAGCTAAGATCGAGCGGACCGAAGGCTCAGGCAAAGACAAGGGCAAAGCGAAGACGAACCCTTAGAGTTCTTATGTAATAGTATAGATGAATGATTGTAACATATTTGATATTATAATAAGAACAAACGAATGGGTTATAAAGAACCTGGGGAATGTAATATTATTTTGAATATATAAGAGATATATTAGTCCTTTTGAGACTGTTCAATGAAATGAATGAATGAATGGTAGTACCGTGTAGCACCATCTGTCGGGTTAGAAGAGACTCGGATTTGGGGGCGTCACAAGTTGGTATCAGAGCATTAGGTTATAAAACTTAAGGGGGGAAGAACCTTAGGCTAATAACCTCGTTTAGGAAAAGAAGTCCGAAGGAAGTAAACACGAGCTTTACTTAAGTCGAATTAGTTAATAAGGTATTGAGGAAACTCAGTACCAAAAGATTTAAAAGATGGAAAGTAACCCTAATTAAATTAAATATGATTGGTGTTTGTACTATTGTGTGTTATGTACTAATCAACATGTTATGTGTTATTGTAGGATGTCAATCGATAGTTTGATATACAGAGATATACACGTGGGGAGCGAAGAGCTTGTGAACAGAGTAGAGCCTGTACCTATGCCAGTGGTGGAGGTACTAATAGTTATTCTGGAGAAGTCAGAGACAGTGGAGTATTTTTATAAGGAAAACTACTCCGAGGGAGAGATGGATATAGCATCATATCTTCATATGATGAGCGATGTGGAGGAGGGAATGGAGGTAACGTTGGTTGGTACGGTGGTACCTACACTAAAGTCATCACCTCCAGATGCAATGAGATCATTGTATCTGGCAGAGCTTGACAAGAATGTGCAACTGAGTGTAGTTGTGCGAAATCAGAATGAAGAGACTAGTGCTCTTTATGTAGCGAAGGAGTCTGTCGAAGCAGATTTTGAGGCAGAGCATGATGAGAAGGTGCTCATGATAAATAAGGCTAGGGATTTTAAGAAGGAGGTCGACGAGCTTCGTAAAGAACTAGGGGAGAAGGATCGGAAGATAGCACCGATGTCTTACATCCATAAGAGTGCTCATAATGATTTCAAGCTGAAAGTCACTTTGTCATCCCATGGAGTCAGGATAAACTCGACATACGATTAATCAGGATACTATAGCGAAGATAGCGGATAAGAAACACGAGGATGCTGTTATGCATTATTAGAAATCTAAAGTTATAAGTATGCGTGTAGTGACGTAAAACCCTCTTTTGTATAACAGGGTAGTCTTTGGTAAATCTCAACTTTTGTGAAGTACCATCTCGGGATAAAAATGTAATAGCTTTTGGTTATGAGAACAAATTGTAAATAGTTTCAAACTATGAAGAAGCACATGAATATAAAGAAGTTTTCTTTTAATATGCTTTGTTATAGTGCGAGTTGGTATGTGGCGAATAATAATGAAGTAAGTACATAGATAATAATGAAATTTTATTTATTAGAAAATGCTGCCAATGAGAAGACAACGTAGTCAGGAAGCCAAATCATATAATGATAATTAATGGGGTCAAAATAACCCTATGCAAGAGTTCGTTAATTTATTAACGGCTGCATTTAACCAAAACTGGGGGTGAAATACCTGCAGAACCTAGGGTAGCAAGAACGACTATCTTTAAAGAGTTTCAAAGGACTTCTTTTGTGACTTACATAACGAAAGGGGAAGCCAACTTTTGGTGGGAGGCTCACCAGGGTAGGGCTAGAACAGATGCGGTAGCGTGGGAACAATTCAAGAAGGTTTTCCTCGAGAATTATTTCCCTACATGTATGCGAGAGAGGACGGAGATTAAGTTCTTAGAACTTAAACTAGGGGACATGACGGTTCCCCAGTACGCGGCCAAATTCAATGAATTGGCAAGGTTTGTTCTACACCAAGTGGACACTGAGGAGAGGAAGGCTCGTAGGTTTGAGCATGGCCTGAAACCCTAGCTCTATAGTAGGATTTTGGTGTTCCAGAGTGTTTCCTATGGGACCGTTCTGGAGTAGGCGATTATAGCAAAGGGTGGTAGTGAGGCGTTGACTCAATACCACAGAGAAAGGAAGAATAAGAGGAAGGGAGAGGGAGGAATTAAGGCAGAAAATGCCAATATCAGTATGCTAAAAAGAAAGAATTTTAACTCTGGGAATACTGGAGTGGGTCAAGGGAATCCTAAGCGTAGAATCGAAGTGTGTAAAATATGTGGAAAGACTCATCTAGGAGTCTGTCTGAAAAGGATTATAAGTACCTTTAAACGTTAAGGTAGAGGAGGAGGAAATAACTTTCGTTAATTGTATTCGTGGAAATAGTTTCATGGATAATAAAGTTGAGAGAATTTGCATAAAGGTTTGGCTCTTATACCACTGTTAGGCTTGTAATATTTATGAATGCAATCAAATTGCACAAATTAACCGGAAGCACGAAAAATTAGAGTTTACAAATTTTGCAAACCATATACCCGGATCATCCTTTATGCACAATTATTAATTAAACGAAAAGATAAAGAATAAGAATCATATCCTTGAAGATTCGAGCTTTCTTAGGTGCAAGTTCACCTCCAAATCCTTTTCGCATTCAACTTGAATTCAACAGGTTTGGTTCTTTCCTTTGATCAACGTTAGCCACCCAAGTGTTTGGCCTCTAGAGGTGATCCACCAAGGAAGAAGAAAAAATTAAGAAGATGGGTATTTGGCAAAACCATAGTTTTCTATCTCATAGAAAATGTATACTCTCCCAACTATTAGAATTATGTATTATATAAAAACGTCAACCACCCTCACCCATAATAAGACTCCTCTTATTTGTAGATGTGGGCAACCCTCCTTAACAATTAAGGAATTTGGTTTTATTTTAATTAATTAAATTCTTTTAATTAATTAAGCTTCCAATCTTATTAAGAATAATTAATTAAACTCTTTTAATTAATTAGCCTCCTAATCTTATTGGGATATTTGAGACTATTTTTATTAATTAATTTCTAAACTCCTTTAGAAATTAAAAATAATAATAATACTAATAATAGTAATAAGACTCCTCTTCTTAATTTAAATTCAATATTTCTAAAATATTAAATAATAAATATTGAGCTATTTAATTTATTCTTTCACCATATATTAAATTAAATATACTTAACTTATTATTACGATTATGCCATTAACTTCTTAAATAATTTTCTTCCTTTTATGGTGTGACCCTTTAGGTTCTCCATATTAAATTGGTAGTGAATAAGTCAATTAGAAAAATTCTAATCTTATTTAAATAAATAAGTTAAACTATTAAATTATTTAAATAAATAATATTTATTCTACAACAAGGATAAGCCTCCATAGCGATCAACGATTTTTCAGATAATATAGATTTTAATATTAATAATAAAATAACCTTTGAGTAAATAGTTACCGCACAATTCAATCCTTCCACTATACAATGTTCCAATTAAATATAAGATATAGAATTACTGTCAAGTCTTATTTTATTTAATTATATGTATTTCGACTCTTAAATGCACAACTCCAAATAAATACAAATTAGAAACTCCTTTCTAATTTCATTATGCCTTGGCCAAGCTAGGTTGTCATTTATCGAATCACATAGGACATTTATCTTCTTTTCCTAGAAGCGGTAGATTCTTTATTGATCATACATTATCTCCATGTACAAATTATTATACCCAAGCATACCCTTTGATATATCCTAAGGGTGTTAAGGAATAAGTCAAAGTATAGTTCATCATACACAAGATACTATGATGATCTCAATTCTAAGGATAACTTGTACTACTATCACTATAGGAATTCCTATTGACAGGCAAGTAAAACTCCATTAGGTATTCCTTATGGAGCCATGTTTAGTTAACTTATTCTCTAATAAGCACCTACATACTTGCTTTAGTGTCTCCACACAAATGATCATGAGATCAATCATCATCATCCAATGAGCAAGCAACATATGTACCAATCTTTCTGGATTCACTAATCCCCAATTTAATAATCTAACGGTTGGGAACTATTTTAGTTTTAAGCTTTCTAAGAATTTAGATCTCATTAGAATGATCATCATCATTATTCTAAAAGCATTGCTTAAAACTATGGTTTTATCACATATTATAAAACAGCATCATGTAGATAATTAAAAGCCTTTAATAAATTAATACTTTTTATTAATAAATAAGATTATTACAAAGTATATGCTTTATCATCAAACATGATTGGCGTGTGTGCATACTACTTTCAATCTCCCACTTGCACTAAAGCCAATCATCATGGTATCTCATACCCTTCTTCTCTAAGTGAAGATTATCCTGCTGTTGGAGAAGCTTTAGTTAATGGATATGTAATGTTGTTTTTGAGAGTTCACTATCTCTATAGTGATTTCCCATCTTTTAATGATTCCCATAATCAAATGAAAGTGCCACAACACATGTTTAGATCCAACATGAGACTTAGGAACTATTCCTAATTCTGTAATGAACTTTTCATCCAAACAATCAACTTGCAGCTTCATTTATAGCTATATACTTTGTCTTCACCATTAAACCAACAAGTCTTTCCTGTTTGAAATCTTTCCAATTCACACCGTTCAAGGTAACACTTTGCCTTAAAGTGGATTTTCTATCGTCTTGGTTTGTTTGAAAAACTTGAGTCTGTTAAGCCTCTAGTTATAATTTAGACCCACAATAAA
Source organism: Panax notoginseng (assembly GCA_016801055.1). Classification (NCBI taxonomy): domain Eukaryota; kingdom Viridiplantae; phylum Streptophyta; class Magnoliopsida; order Apiales; family Araliaceae; genus Panax; species Panax notoginseng. The sequence goes on from CM029015.1 coordinate 106,570,668, forward strand.
TTTTAATCACATCCTTAATGGCGGTTAAGTACTTTAAAATATTTTTCACTGTCTTACGTTGATCTTCTCCAGAATATGACCGATCAACATCAGGTCTCATATATTTCATTGTATATATGATTGTCACTCATGCGATCTCCCTTTTTCAGGAGTCTATGGGGACTATTAAGAGAGATACACTCCATGACTCATCGACATGAGACATCTCTTGAAGTTTGCCATGCTAAACAACTTTAGCATCAAATGAATATACATTTCTTGGGTTAAGCCGAGCATCCTTTTAAATCTATCTATATAGATTTGCATCCCCAATTAAGATACTCTTCCCAAATCATTCATAGAGAAATGTTTAGACAACTTTATCTTTACTGATTGTAGCATTTGTATGCCATTCCTTATCCGTAGTATATCAACATATAATACTAGGAATTTCACGACGCTCCCACTGACCCTTTTGTACACACTAGGTTCATTCTTGTTTTTGATAAAATCAAACTCTTTTGATTGTCTCATCAAAACGAATGTTCCATATTTGGGAAGCTTTCTTCAATCCATTTCTCTGAGTGTCTACAACTCTTACCTCATCGTATGTAACTGGATCATCATCTTCTATGATGTGTACCTCATCATCATCATTTATGAGAAATCTATACCTCCTAGGTATCTTCGGTACTATTCCAGATTTACGATTCGGTTGTGGTACAATAGGTCTATCTACAAGTTCCTCTTATTTGACTTATAGTGTTTTGTGGTTCTTGAAATCTTCAAGATCTATTATCCTCCCACTAGCCCTTTTAATGATAAACACATTTATCTTAGAAGGTATCATGTTTCGCAACAAACACCTTTTTGCTAAATAGGATTATAGAACATATACCCTAAGCTTACTTTAGGATGTCCCATAAATCTTTACTTGTCAAATATTGTCTCAAGCTTATCCTTTGAAACATTTTCACATAAGTTGGACAACCCCTTATCTTAACATACTTAAGATTAGGAATCTTCCCTGTCCATAACTTTTATGGAGTCTTCGGGCTGGATTTTGAGGTTACCTTTTTCGTAGATATGCAGCCATTTCTAGGTCATAATCCCAGAGGGATACTAGAACGTCGGTAAATTATTATGGACCGCACCATGTCTAACAAGGTATGATTTTTTCTTTCAGATAAATCAATTAACTATTACGTATCAAGACGCATCCATTGTGAGAAAAACCATTTGAGATGATCTAGAAACTTATTGCACAAGTATTTATTCCTTGATCTAATTAAAGAATCTTAATACTTTGCCAATTTGTTTTACTTCTAAATTCTTTGAATCTTTCAAATAATTAACACTTGTATTTCAGCAAATATGCACATTTAACAATTTGAATGATCATCTCATTTTCTTATACTAATTGTAAGACCCCAACTTTTATGAATAAAGATGATTTTTCTATAAATATAATTTTTGAATATTAAGGAGTGAATTTGATATAATGTTATAGTTGTGGGTAATATTTATAAATTTTACAAAGTACGTAAGTTGTTGTATTATATTCGATTGGTCGGGAAATATTCATTTTAACAGGGAATATTCGTACGACGACACAATCATTAGTGGACCCCGCAGTAGAATTATTGTCGAAATGAGAAAACGACAAAAATATCTTTTTATAAATGTAACGGCGAAAGTTTTACCGTTAACTGTTGCAATACTCAATGTTAAAAGTACAGTAATACGCATGGTTGCATAGTAGCACACGGTATTGATTATTGATGCTTACGTGAGAAGTCACTCAGTTTTGTTCAATTATTGCTATAGTAATTGCTGCATAGTATCTCACTTTATTTGATTCAATTATTGTCGATATTTTATATATTATTAAATCAATAATTGAGACGATACAGTTATTCATATTATCATTTGCAATATTGATGATGTCTAGAAAGTTCTGTCGAGGAGAGGTTTGGTCACCTAATTGCTCGCCAATAGGGAGAAATCCTTATTGGAAAGCCCCCTCTTTCCTGAAAAATGATCTGATTGTTAAATATTACGAATATTAATAATGATGAATAAATATTGTTAAAAATATTGAGAAAATTTTTATGATATAATTGTTGTAAGTTTGGCGTATCATTTGGACCCCCCACTTATCCATTTTTTCAAAATAGTCGGGAGAAGTTATCTTAGTTTTGTATTATATATATATATATATATATAGGTATTATATATATATATATATATGTGTGTGTGTGTGTGTGTGTGTGTGTGTGTGTGCATGATAGCGGCATGTGGGTAGAAAAGTCATGGGGGGGAAGTTTGCAGGTCACGGAGGAAGGGAGTACCTTGTATTATATATATATATATATATATATATATATATATATATATTACAAGTTTTTTTTATGAAAAATAGAATATATTATATTTTATTTGCATTGTATTTTACTATGCAGTGCATAGTAAAATCATGTGAAATTTTTGATTCGGCGCCCGTGAATTGAATTAGTCTGAATTCCTGTACAGTCCGTGAGAATTTAATATAGTATCATTTTCATTCTCCTATAAATAGGATGCTTAGTTAGAATTGAAAATCACACCAAAATCAGAGAATTCTTCTTCTATAATATTGAGCGTATTTCTTTTGAGTTTTAAGAAGCTTTGAGTATAGAAAATAGTAAAAGTTTTCTTCAAGAATATCCCCGCTATACTAGTTGGAATACTCTTCTTTTCAAGGTAAAGGATATTATTTTTGTTCAATATTCGCAAGTAATAATATTTTCTTTCACACTCTGTAGTATGTAAGTAATATTATTTCGTTTCAGATTTCGAATTCTATACTCATTTTGTTAAAGTTTTTGTTTCTATACTCCATGAAATTAGTAGAATGTCCTTAATATTTGAGCTTTATCTAGTATCTTTTCATGAAAATATTATTCTAAGCATTCTTGATAAGTTTTAACCTTTTTATGCTGGAGTACTATTAACAGGGTACTATTCTTAAATTACTATTCACAAAGTACTATTCATGATTAAAAATAATTTCTTTTCAGTCTAAATTATTTTTGGTATAATATTATTCTTGAATTTTATTCCACAAAGCAGTATCATGTTGACAATTTGGACATTATTGAATTCTAGATAAATTTAACTATAAATCTTTAAAAATTTATCCTTTGCTTTCTTTTAATTGAATTCTTATATCATTGTCATCATCATCATGCTTATATTATTATGAAAGTCATCTTTGGCCCGTAGTGCATAGATGGACTTGGTATTATTATGACCAGGGATTATTCGGTATAATCATGACCGTAATATTACAAATGAAGTGATAAAAGTCCTCATTGGCCGTAGTGCATTGATGGACAGTTGTTGGCATGATCATGACCATTGATGAAAACACAAATATCCTTGGCCCGTAGTGCATGAATAATTTGTGGTCGTGATACTAATGAATATCCTTGGCCGTAGTGCATGGATGATTCGATGATGTGGATTATTTATTAAGCTGAGTCTCAGCGATAAAACTTTTGATAAGCTTTTTAAATCATAGAAGATAGTAGATATCATGCTCTGCTTAACTCTTCTAATGGATTGCTTGTTCGGCTACAGTTAAACTAGATATTTATTATATTTTATCAGTTTAACACTGTTGAAGGCAAATGATAATTTATTCTGCATTATCTTAGTCATAATATTTTTTACTGGGCTAGTTGAGCTCACCCTTTTCTTTCATTGTTCTCTTCAGGAAATGAGAATATAGCTGGGACTAGTCGGGGAACGGAGTGACGGTCCAAATGTTTGCATTAGTAGTCCTAACTATTCTGTGAAATAGTGTGATAATAAATATAATGAGGACTTATTTTGAGTTTGAATATTATCTAGAAGATAATATTTGTATTAAAACTCATAGCTCATGTTGTATAATTAAGTTTGTATTTGTATTTAGTACCATGTATTTGGCGACTCAGAATGGGTGATTTATACCTATTTTGGGGGCGTCAGACTAATTTGTTCAATATGCAAAATTATTTTCACGTAAGTAAAGTATACAAAATCCATTAAGTAATATTCCAGTTCTATGTAAAACATTATTATTATAAACAGAACAACAATTGTTCTTAAATATAATACCAAAGATTTCATTGTCCAACAATATAATAGAAATAATGTTTCTAATAAGAACTGGAGTACAGTAGCAACTTATTGACTTAATTAATAGATTTTCCCGTAGGCATTGCTAAACTATAAGTTTTTATGGCTAATGTAGCAACCTTTACTTCATTTTCCACACATAAAATTACTTATCTTTGTTTAGCTTTCTACTTTTACTTGGTCCCTTCATAAATCTATATTCATAAATCTATATTTATGATAACCAAAGTTGGTATCCAATACCCAAGTAGAACCTTGCCTTAAAGAAAAATTTATTTTAAATTATGGAAAAAAATATATTTGTAACCGAAACTTCACTAAGCTTCTTCTAGTTATCCTCTGCAAGATGCTTCTTGCAGTTTCCTTACCAGTGTCCTGGCTTATTGCAGTGAAAGCAAACTCTTTTGCTATCTGTATTAGTTTTGTTCTTATTATCCATTATTTTTGCCTTTTTCTTTTTCTTCTTAGAATCATTCTCACTAAGCTTTCTTTTCAGAAGATCTTTTGGCCCTTACCAATAAGACTTGGTCTTTCTTTGTTGGAAAGTGACTCTCAACATTTTTCAACATGTTGGCTCAACATCTAGCTTGTTTATATGAAAAATTCACAACAATTGTGAAAGGAGTCTGAGAGTGAGTGCAAGATCAAATCTTGGCTCAACTTTCCATCCATGACAAAACTTGTTGTCCTAATTGTTCAATCAAATTGATCATGTTTAGGACATGTGTCTGTACTGTAGTGTCATTGGTAACTCTAGATCGGAAGAGCTCCTTAGATATCTGATATCTATTAGTCCTACTTTCCTCACCATCAACTACTTGACGTGCAGGAGTATAGTAGGAGTATCCATACTTTCATGCTGACGTTGAAGCTCGTTACTTATAGATGCGAGCATGATACATTGGGCCAACTGTGCATCATCTTTTCATTTTCTAAAAGTAGCAATCTCTTTCTCAGAGGCATTGTCTGCAACCATTGCAGGAATAGGCGTATTAAGGACATAAGATAGCTTTTCTACCATGAGAACTATTCTCAATTTCCTTAACCAATCCGTTTAATCCAGTCCAGTTAATTTACAATCTAATATGCTACGCATTGATAGTAATTTAGACATTGTAAAATTCTGTTAATAATTTTGTAATTAACAACATTTTAACATATATTCTTTTATTAATTATCAAAATAAATTAGGTCTTGTTTTAAATTGGTATCTCCCACTATTTTCATTAAACTATATTATGCTCACTTATATAGTTCGGCAAAATTTAATTAAAGATTTGCTAGTGAGAATAAGGATCCCATTTCAAATGTATATAGCCTTGTGTGTGCACAACAAACTATATATAAATAAATAGGTAGACAACTCTTGTCAATTATATCAACTATGCAACTCCTTGTATTTTGCCTCTTAAATCATAATGGCCAAGTATGTGCACATCCGAACTAAAATGATTTAAGTTAAGTAAGACCCAACATTTCAATACAAGTGAAGAGAAAACTACAGCCCTTGTGTGTGCACAATAAAGCAGTAATGTTCAATTCCTTATAAACATCATATGTAATAAAAATAATATCTTAAATATTTAATAATTTCCTTGTGTGTGCATAATAAACTCATATTAAATATTCAATACTCTATTGTTTCTATCATGCTAGAAGGCGACGCTCGATATTCCAAATATCTTTGAACGTTACAACTTAATATAATTTATTTGAGGGTTTTGTTATTAATTTGTCTCATCTTGTTTAGCGCGCATGCACACACACACACACACACACACACACACACACACACACACACACACACACACACACACACACACACACATATATATATATATATATATATATATATATATATATATATATATATATAGTATAACCGTGCACATATAGAATACTATATTCTATCCGAATTAATTATGAACTTTTATTCTAGATTGGTTCACTAGAGCACTAAGTGAACCAGAAGGTCAAACCCTATGGGTGCAAAAATTAAATTTAAATATAACTATTACATTTAAACCCGGGCTCTATTACAAACGGGTCTTCAAACGCTCCTAGCTCTTTGATCTCCTGTTCTTCAAAATTAATTCTAACTATTCCTATTACAAAACTATTTTTAAAAAAATAGAAACCTTGATCAGCAGGCAAGGGGAAGTACATAGGAAGAAGATAGAATTTACATTAAGAAAAAATCAGACAAGACGAGGTACGCAAACCCTATTTAATAAAACCAATACATTCATGCATCTAACTAAAATAAAATTATATCACATTGGTCAATAGTCCATAATCAATCTCATTTATTATGATACACATCACCATATGCATTACTAAATAATATTCATCTCATTAATAATAAACATTCAATATATATATATATATATATATATATATATATATATATATTGATATCATTTAATGGGCAAATTTAGTTAGCATAAAATCTAATTTTGAATCAAAATAAACTCTTTTATTTTAATCCAAATTTAAATCAAAATAAACCTCTTTTATTTTAATTTATCCTATTTTGAATAAAATAAACTATTTTATTTTAATCAAAATCTTTAATTAAAATAAACTCATTTATTTGAATTAATTATAGAATCCAATTCCAAGTAAAAAAAACTCCTTATTAAATGAAACACGAATTCTCTTTCCTATTCATAAATAAACTACTTTATTTTAAATAATATGAAATCTTATTTCATATCTAAATAAACTCATTTATTTTAGAAAACATAGAATCTAATTTCAACTCCAATTAGTTATCATGGAATCCAATTCTAACTCTAATTAGTTAGCATGAAATTCAATTTTAAATTTTAAATAAACTTTTTATTTTAATTATAAAATAATTAGGAATTATATATATATATATATATATATATATATATATATATATATATATATATATATACCGTAATTAATCATGCCGCAGAATCACGTTGGAATACGGACAGCTTCACGTTTTTATTTTATTTTATTTTATACAATAAAATTATACCCAATTAAATTGTTTAAAACACATATCAATATACATATCAAATTAAAATAATTAATAATTTGCATAAAGGTTTGGCTCTGATACCACTGTTAGGTTTGTGATATTTATGAATGCGATTAAATTGCACAAATTAAGCGGAAGCATGAAAAATCAGAGTTTAAAAATTTTACAAACCATATACCCGGATCATCCTTTATGTACAATTATTAATTAAACGAAAATATAAAGAATAAGAATCATATCTTTGAAGATTCGAACTTCCTCGGGTACAAGTTCACCTTCAAATCCTTTTCGCGTTCAACTTGAATCCACCGGGTTTGGTTCCTTCCTTTGATCAACGTTAGCCACCCAAGTATTTGGCCTCTAGAGGTGATCCACCAAGGAAGAAGAAAAATTCAAGAAGATGGGTATTTTGCAAAACTCTAGTTTTTTATTTTTCATAGAAAAGGTGTACTCTCCCAACTATTGGAATTACGCATTCTATGAAAACGTCAACCATCTTCACCCATAATAAGACTCCTCTTATTTATAGATGTGGGCAACCCTCTTTAACAATTAAGGAATTGGGTTTTATTTTAATTAATTAAATTCCTTTAATTAATTAGGCTATCAATCTTATTAGGAATATTTAATTAAACTCTTTTAATTAATTAGCCTTATAATCTTATTAGGATATTTGAGACTATTTTTATTAATTAATTTCTAAACTCCTTTAGAAATTAAAAATAAAAATAATAGTAATAATAATAATAAGACTCCTCTTATTAATTTATATTTAATATTTCTAAAATATTAAATAATAAATATTAAGCTATTTAATTTATTCTATCAACATAGATTAAATTAAATATACTTAACTTATTATTACGATTATGACATTAACTTCTTAAATAATTATTCTTCCTTTTATGGTGTGACACTTTAGGTTCTCTATAATAAACCGGTTATGAATAAATCAATTAGAACAGTTCTAATCTTATTTAAATAAATAAATTAAACTATTAATTTATTTAAATAAATAATATTTATTCTACAATAGGGGTAAGCCTCCCTAGCGATCAACGACTTTCGAGATAATATAGATTTCTACATTAATCATAAAAGAACATTTGAATAAATAGTTACCGTACAATTCAATCATTCCTCTATACAATGACCCAATTAAATGTAAGACATAAAATTATTGTCAAGTCTTATTTTATTTAATTATGTGTATTTCGACTCTTAAATGCACAACTCCAAATAATGTAAATTAGAAACTCCTTTTTAATTTCATTCTGCCTTGGCCAAGGACTACTGGGTTGTTATTTTTTAAATCACATAGGTCATTTCTCTTCTTTTACTAGAAGCGGTAGATTCTTTATTGATCATACATTATCTCCATGTACAACTTATTATACCCAAGCATACCCTTTGATATATCCTAAGGGTCTTAAGGAATATGTCAAAGTATAATTCATCATACACAAGATACTATGACGATCTCGAGTCCAAGGATTACTTGTACTACTATCACTACAGGAATTCCTATTGACAAGCAAGTAAAACTCCATTAGGTATTCCTTAGCGAGCCACGTTCAGTGAACTTATTCTCTAATAAGCACCTACATACGTGCTTTAGTGTCTCCACACAAATGATAATGAGATCAATTATCCTCACCCAATAAGCAAGTAATGTATGTACCAATTTATTTGGATTCACTAATCCCCAATTTTGCAATCCAACGATTGGGAACTATTTTAGTTTTAAGCTTTCTAAGAATTTAGATCTCATTAGAATGATCATCATCATTATTTTAAAAGCATTGCTTAAAACTTTGGGTTTATCACATATTATAAAGCAGCATCATGTAGATAATTAAAAGTCTTTAATAAATTAATACTTTTTATTAATAAATGAATAAGATTATTACAAAGTATATGCTCCATCATCAAACATGATTGGCTTGTGTGCATACCACTTTCACATTAATCTTATTCGTTGTATTATCTTTCGTATATACTTGTACAATACGTTGTATTATACTCATATTCTTTTCCCGTATAATAACATTTCTATTATACTTAATCATTATTTATTCAAATCTTAACTTTTCCTAACATTCTCGAATTGAGTATATAGACGAAAAATTAAGTTTGCCATAACTGAATTATTATTAGATAATCCATCTTTCATTAAAATTCTATCGTTACGTCTTTCCCGAAAGTTCAAAAATAATTCGCGAGAAAAAATGGATGAATAGTGTTTTTTAGAGAATTTCTCGGAAAGCTTTTATTTTCGTCTTGGAAATTCGCACACTTTATTTCTAGCAATTAGCCAGAATACTATGATCATACATCTCTTCTAGGTTATAAAACGACTTTCATCTTGCTTACTCGTTATAAATAACATATAATATAATTTTATTCAAATAAAATTAATTTACATTATAATCTGATTTTCTCGGTTGTTACATTCTCTCCCCCCCCCCCGTATATGGATTCTATCCCCAGAATCTCGATATAACTTAGTCAAACAATTGAGGGTAATTCTTCTTCATCTTTTCTTCGAGTTTTCACATTGCTTCATCGTCATCGTGGTTTCTCCATACTACATTCACCGAATGTATTACTTTATTCATTAGAACTTGCTTTTTTCTATCAACGATTTGAATAGGCATTTATTTGTACGTTAAGTCCTTCTCAACTTGAATAGGCTCATACTCTATTAAGTGCTTATAATTTGGCTTATAAGGACGTAATACAGATACATGAAACACATTGTGTATACGTTCTAACTCTAGAGGTAATGTTATCACATAAGATACCTCTCCTACTCTTTTCAATATCTCAAAAGGTTCTATAAACCTTGGGCTTAATTTTTCCTTCTTCTCAAAGCGTATCTTTCCTTTCTAGGGAGACACCTTTAGAAACACATATGAGCCGACTTCAAACTCTTTTTTCTTTCGATGCAGATCTGCATACTTTTTTTGTCTGTCTTGAGCTACTAGCAGTTGTATTCGTATCAACTTAACTATATCTACTGTTTGGTGTTACATATTCGGCTATCTCCTTCTTCATGTTCGGCCACAAAAATTCTAATATCTCATCCTTTAATTCCATTTCACACAGAATCCAAATTCTTCCTTCAAATCTTAATAACCCCTCATTATCAAGACTGTACTTTATTTCATCTCTATCTGCTAGTCTTTTCTTCATCTGGTCAGACTCATCGTTTCTGAGTTGTACTTCCTGGACTCTCTCTACAATGGTAGGTCGAGTCTCCATTGTAAATAGTTTCTTATCTGGTTCACCCGGTAACCTCACCTCTAACTCAATTCTAGCCATCTCTGTTATTAACTTAGTTTGAGCCGTTAACATAGACAACCTTTCTCGACCCTTTTTGCTTAAGGCATCGGCCACTACATTCGCCTTTTCTGGATGATACATGATATCGCAATCATAATCCTTTATCAACTTCATCCATCTTCTCTGTCTTATATTTAAGTCTTTTTGTGTGATGATATATTTTAGACTTTTATGGTCCGTGTATATCTCACATTTCTCTCTATATAGGTAATGAATCCAAATCTTTAAGGCGAATACCACAACTACTAGTTCCAGATCATGTGTGGGATAAACTTTCTCAGAATCCTTTAATTATCGTGATGCATAAGTAATAATCTTGTCATGCTGCATGAGAGAGCAATCTAGTCCTCTATGCGAAGCATCGCTTTAAACTAAAAAATTTTATGTATAATCGGGTAAAGATAATACAAGTGCTTCACTCAACCTTCTCTTCAGTTCTTGAAACTATTTTCACAATTCTTAGTCCACACGTACTTCACTGTATTTCTTGTCAAATTAGTTAGTGGAGTAGCTATCTGAGAGAAATCTTGGATAAATCTTCGATAGTATCCCACTAACCCTAGGAAACTTCATACCTGTGTCAGTGTTTTCAGTTGTTCCCAACTAATCACTGCTTCCACCTTTGCTGGATCAACTGAAATTTTGTATATATTGATAATGTGCAGCAAAAAATGCACTCTTTCAAGCCAAAATTTGCACTTAGTAAATTTAGCATATAACTTCTCCTTCCTTAGTGTCTCCAACACTAATCTTAGATGTTTAGCGTGATCTTATGAAGTCTTAGAATAGAATAGAATACCATCGATAAACACTACAATGAACTTGTTCAAATATTGTTTGAAAACTCTATTTATCATATTCAAGAATGCAGCGGTGCATTCGTCAACCCAAACGACATTACCAGAAACTCATAATGGCCGTAACGAGTCCTGAACATCGTCTTAGGTACATTCTCCTTCTTGACCTTTAAGTGATGATACCATGTCCGCAAATCTATCTTAGAAAAATATGTTGCCCCTTTTAACTGATCAAAAAGATCATCGATCCTAGGTAATGGGTACTTATTCTTTATCATTAGCGTATTCAACTATCGATAGTTGATACAAAGTCTCAACGATCCATCCTTCTTCTTTACAAATAATATTGATGCTCCCCATGGCGAAACACTTGGTTTTCCTATCCAATAGTTCTTATAGTAGAGCCCTCATCTCCTTCATGTCCACTAGCGTCATACGATATGGTGCCCTTGAAACTAGTGCCGATCCTGGCACAATAGCTATTATGAATTCGATCTCCCTATCCGGTGGAAGACCTGATAATTCACTTGGAAACACATCTATGAATTCTTTTACTATATGTATTTGTTCTATTGTTGCTCCTACTCTCTGGGTATCAACTGTGGCGGCCCCAAATTCAGACACTCATATCTCGAAGTTGGTTCATCACGTGCTAACTCTAATAATAAATCAAAATCTCATACAACAAAAAATAGAATAAATTATATTATCATAACATAATTATTCTCGTCCCAAGGCTTCGCAATCGTTACTATTACATTACAACTTAATTTAAACATAGCTTAGTACATCATAGTAAATAATTTTTCCTATAACATAATATTAGTACATTCCTAGTACTAAGAAACAAAGCTACTCCAAATCCTTCTCTTTACCCTTATCCTTTCCTGAAGGTTCACCACGTTCTGCCTTAACTGAAAGTTTTAAGGAAACCAAGGATGAACAACAAATTTGCCCAGCAAGTAATATTGCAATAAGGGTGAATAGTTATAAAGTTCAATCGCAAGGGTATAACCATGAATAATAGTTCAGGAATTATTAATAATTCTTAATAAAGGTCTCTATGGACTGAAAGATATCAATAAGACTCAAAGAGTTAATCATGCCAAAGTTCAAGAATAATGAACACTGAGCAGTCACTAAGGACTAAGAACTTCTACTAGAATTAACAGTATTATACTGAAAATCCAATAAAACGAGTACAACAGGTGATCAACCTAAGTACCCTACGTTATGCATAACATTTAAATATGCTAGTATGTGCGCACGTTGGTTCCCTTGTAACGCCCCCATATCTATACTCCCATGGTATCCGATATGATGCTTACTACTAGTGTGACGCCCCCAAATCTTTGTATCTTCTAACCCGACAGATGGTGCTATATGGTGCTACAATCCACACATACATTCAATGGAAATACCTCAAAAGAGTGAATATGTCTTCTATATATTACAAATTAATATTTCCGTTTCCATGTTCTTTTTAACCATTACATATGTTCTTTGTCATAATATCAAATAAATATAAAGTTCATATTACGCTATTACAAGATAACTACTGGTCCGCCTTAGCCTTTCCTTTATCCTTACTAGATCCTTAAGTTCGTTCGGTCTTAGCCACATGCATATGGTTCAAGCAAGGGTGAGCATAACTAGCTCAACAAGTATGATAATTTCATGTAAGCAATAGGTTTGAGTCATATGAATCGTATATCTTCTATAACTGAATCAATAGTTATGAAGTACTATAGATAATTCAAAATAGCACTTCTGTTTTCTTTAAAATATTTAACCATGCACAATATATGTTTAACATCAATTTTGGTCCAAGACCTTGAGCATTTCATTCTTTCTTTGAAAAGGACAACCCGACACCAAGTCCGTAAGTCCGACATTTCTTACTAGCACGTCTAGGTGATCAGCCTATAGTACTCTATATTGTACAACACTATTTCATTAAACGTAATTACGTTTAAGTTTTGGCAACCTCACGTGCCTGTCATTTGACGACAAAATATTTGTTTATTCATACTCAGTCTTTCTTTGAAATTCATACCAAAATAGTTGGCAAAAGATAACAACATTGATAATATTTTGATAGATTATAAGTAAATTCATAAAACACATTACGTCTAGCCGAAGGAATTTACTTCGACTTCGTTATACATCAATTCATGCATAAGATACATGAATCACAAAGCTTTTCTAAAAGAACATAGACAAGGGTTTAGAACACTTGCCTTCAGCGTCTTCTACAGTTAATACACTTTTCTTTTGAGTCTTTAAGGATTCTACAATACATAATCACATAACATACCACATTAGGTCATAAACAATCAAGCATGGTTACTAGTCTATCTTCCCCTTCTTCTTAATCTAATCATTCATTAGATTGATTAACATTCGTTACAGTTTATCGTATTGCATTGTGTTTACATTCTTGTAACTTTCGTCAACCTTTAGTTATAACTCTTAAGGTTATTATCATCCTTGAGGATGTTACTTTAAGTTCATTAAGGTTATAATTCACCTTCAATCAACTTCTACATTCTTTACATTCATTACTATTTCTTACCATCCTTTTTCCTAGTGTTGGCGCTGTGGCACCAGCTTCCTTTGTATGGCTCGTGCTGCGGTGCGGGTTAGCAGTACCGAAGACTCAGCCTCGGAGCTGCGACGCCAAGTCTTATGCTATGGGCCGCACTGCGCCGCAGGCTCTGTGCCTCAGACAAATTTTTCTAAGTTTTCTACTACAAACCTTTCCGGTTTATAACTTACTCATTATATGTCAAAATTAGCTCGTTCAAAAGCTGCTAGCTCACATATCGTGTGTACTACAATTTCATTAGGAAATCTTACATTTTTGAATCCGTTAACATGGAATTCACTAATTAAGTTCTTTATTGAGCGTTCGTTAAACGTTCGTGAACGTTCAAAGCTCGTTTCTTCGTTTTAAGTCGGAATTCGACCATTTTTGGTTCTGCAACTCTAAAATGCAAAGTTATACTATACGCCATCGAAAACCAAGGTTTTCGAGTTAAACGACGAGTTTTGACTTTCATTCCGAGAATTTCACAATTTTGATGATTATCGTCTAATATCGTAAATTTCGCAACAACTTCGTTAGTTGATATTTTTACACCGTTCAAAATGGATTTATTCCACATATATATCATCCTAACCAAATATATTTCATCTAATCCTATACACGATGGTTTTAAACTTGTCCATCAATAACAACATGACAATTCTTCATATGTTCTTCCATAGTTCATAACTCTATGATTATGATTCCACTTACAATCATGGTTTATTAATGTTTAAGTCCACTAATAGCCATCCTTGATCCTCCTTATGATACATGCTCCACTAATAATCACTTCTCTATCAAACTAAAAATGAAGAGATGAAGATTAATGGTCTAGGATTCCTTACCTTTGTATTCTTAACTTTCTTTCTTCTTATTGTCTTCTTGAATTAGCAAGACTCTTCTCACTTTTCACTCAATATAATTGTGTTAAGATGTTGGTGTTTTTAGCAAGGCAACAAATGATCCAACAACCTCTCTATTTATAGATTTCCCAAGTGAGGGCATAAGGGTCATTAAGCCATCCCACCTCCATACTTGCCCACCTCCTTACTATTCATTACTTTCCCACCACAACTCTTATCCTTTACTTGGCCACCAAGTGGCCAGCCATGACTCACTCATGCGGGGCCCACATGGGTTGCCCCGTGGGTTTTTCTCACCCGGTGACCCATCGGTTCGATCCACGAGTTCGGTTCTTAGTTCGGGCTTATGTTTAATTACTTAGGGCCTAACATTGGGCTTTCATTTCTTATCATTGGGCCTTAACAAGTTTTCATTTGGGCTTGCCCAATTCCTACACAAATCTTATTAGTCAATTACAATTGGATTACAACTTCTAACGTATAATCCTCGTATTCTTCTCATATACTAATTCGTATAATCATTCATCATATCCGTTATGTCATCTTTTGTATATACTAGTACAATACCTCGTATCATACTCGTATTCTTTGCCTCGTATAATATTTTCTTATTATACGATCATCATTTATTCAAATATTTACTTTTCTTAACATTCTCAAACTTAGTACGTAGGCAAAAAACTGTGTTTGTCATAACTGAATTATTATTACATAATCCATCATTCCTTATCATTCTATTATTACGTATTTCTCGGAAGTTCAAAAATAATTCCCGAGCAGAAATGGATGAATAGTATTTTTTAGAAAATTTCTCGGAAAGCTTTTATTTTCGTCTTAAAAATTCAAACACCTTTATTCTACCATGTAGCCAGAATACTACGACTTTATTACACATTTAGGTCATAGGACAACCTTTCATCTTTGACCAAACTCAAGGTTTAACTGATGATGTTCGTCGTTAAACATTTTAATGAAAAGGGAAGTGTTATTTTGATTTATTCACTATTGGTTCAGTTATTTAAGATATACTCATATGATTCTTGAATACTATTCTATTATAATTGTTATACTTGTTGAGCCAGTTATGCTCACCCTTGCTTGAACCATATGCTTGCAGCTAAAAATGAACGGATCGAAGGATCAGGTAAGGATAAAGGGAAGGCCAAGGTGGACAAATAGTTATCCTTGTAATAGAATAGTCTTACTTTTGTATTAATTTGATACTATGACAAAGAACATATGTAATGGTTACAAAAAACCTAGGAAGGGACTTATTATTATGTAATAATATTAGACATATTCACTCTATTGATGTATTTCAGCAGAATGTATGTGTGAATAGTAGCACCGTGTAGTACTATTTATTGGGTTAGAAGATACCCGAATTTGGGGGCGTCACAAAAATAGCACCATATAGCTAACCAAATGCCTTTAGTAAATTAATACTTTTATTAATAAATAAATAATATTGTTTACAAATTATATGCTTTATGATCATATATGATTAGCTTGTATGCATACTACTTTCAATCTTCTACTTGCACTAAAACGAATCGCCATGGTATCTCATACCCATCTTCTCTAAGTGACGATTGAACTGTTATCGTGTTAACGCTTTAGTAAATGGATCTGCAATGTTGTCTTGAGAGTCCACACGCTCCAGGGTGATATATAATCTTTCAATGATTTCTCTAATCAAATGAAACAACCTCAACACATGTGTGGATTTTTGATGAGACCTAGGTTCCTTAGCCTGCGCAACAGCTCCGGTGTTGTCACAGAATAAAAGTATTTCTCTTCAAACACTAGGAACCATGCCAAGTTTAGTTATGAACTTATTCATCCAAACAGCCTCCTTTGTAGCTTCACTTGCAGCTATGTACTCTGTATGTGTCATTGAATTAGCTACTATTTACTGTTTGAAACTCTTCCAACTCACTACGCTACAGTTTAAGGTAAACACATACCCCAAAATGGATTTACTATCATCTTGGTCCGTTTGAAAACTTGAGTCTGTAAAGCACTCTAGTTTCAATTCAGACCCACCATAGATAAGAAATATATCCTTAGTTCTTCTTAAGTACTTTATGATATTTTTCATTGCCTTCCGGTGCTCTTCTCTTGGATTCGACTGATATCTGCTTGTTATACTAAGTGCATGAGCGACATCCGGTCTAGCACATATCATCTCGTACATGATAGATCCTATTGTTGAAGCATAAGGAATCTTATTCATACGGTCTCTCTCCTCAGGTGTCTTTGAGGCCTGTTTCTTGAAGAGATGTATTCCATAGTTCATCGACATGAGACCTCTTTTGAAATCTTCCATGCTAAATCTCTTTAGCATCGAGTCAATGTACATTATTTTGGATATGCCAAGCATCCTTTTAGATCTATCACTATAGATCTTTATTCCCAAAATATAGGATGCTTCTCCCAAGTCCTTCATGGAGAAGTGTTTAGATAACCGTATTTTAATCGATTGAAGCATATGAATATCATTCCCTATCAGTAATATATCATCAACATATTTTACAAGGAATGAAAGAGCGCTCCCACTAACCTACTTGTACACACATGGTTCATCCTCATTGTTGATAAAATCAAATTCTTTGATTTTCTCATCAAAACAGATGTTTGATGAGTGAGATTTATACCCGCAAATCGGATACTTTATGGCTTAAATAGTTGCTTGATCTTCGTTAATTTTATATATATTTCTATTATTTTAGTATTATTTTGCTTAACCGATGCAATGCAGAGCTTATTAGGTCTTTTCCATCCTTTTAGGGGCAAAACGGTCATTTTACATGTAGCCACACATTGGCGCCAAAGCCTAGGCTATAGCTCGCGCCGCGGTGCCACCTCTGTGTCCTTGCTGATGTCACCATGGCACTGCAGCGCCACTCTATGCCTTGTTGCCCGCGCCGCAGCGCGAGCTTCAGTGCCCAGACAAAGAGGGGCTTGGTTTGACCTAGCGAAAGAAGGAAACTAATATATATTATGCCCAGCCTCTGGAATACGATATAGAGAGAGATAGTAGGATAGATTAATATAGAATAGCTTAGTTCTCTATCCTCTTTTGTATTTTCTCTCTCTAGTTCTTAGATAATGTATGTAAATATATATTAGGTAGATTAGGGAGAAGTTTGGCATTTTTTTTGGAGCGACAAGAGCAGTGAGTGTAACGCCCCAAAAAATCGAGCAAATTGTAAAATTATTTTATTTGATTTAATAATGAATAAAATTATATTATATGTGTTAATAAGATGAAGGTCGTTTTATGACCTAGATATGTCGAAACATCGTAGGATTTTGGCTATGTGGTAGGATTAAAGTGTTTGAATTTCATAGATGAAAATAAAAGCTTTCCGAGAAATTTTTTGAAAAGTACTATTCACGCATTTCTACTCGGGAATTATTTTTGAACTTCCGAGAAATACGTAACGATAAAATATCAAGGTGAGATGAAATATCCAATAATATTTCAGCTATGACAAACGTAGTTTTTCGCCTGTAGACTTAAAAACCTAACAGTTAAGGAAAGTGATTTCTGAGAAGGAAATAAAATGCATATAATGAATTAAAGCGATAATCGTATAATACGTAGGTATTGTACGAGGTAATGAATACGAGTAGGACATGATGTGACGCCCCCAAAATAGGTATACATCACCCATCTTGAGTCACCAAATACATGGTACATAATATAAATACAAACTTAATTATACAACCGTCGTGTAATATACGACAAGACATAAACTGAGAGTTTTAATAGGAATATTGTCATCTAGACAATATCCATACTCAAAGGAGTCCTCATTACATTTATTGTCACACTATTTAACAGAATAGTGAGGACTACTAATGCTATCATCTGGACCGTCACTCCTTTTCCCGACTCGTCCCAACTATATTCTCATTTCCTGAAGAGAATAGTGAAAGAAAGGGTGGGCTCAACTAGGCCAGCAAGAAATATTATGACTAAGATAATGCAGAATAAATTATCAATAGTCTTCAACAATGTTAAACTTATAAAATACAATAGACATCAAGTTTAACTGTAGCGAAATAAGCAATTCATTAGTAGAGTCAAGTAGAGCATGATATTTACTATCATCTATGATTTAAAATGTTTTCATCAATTTTTATCGTTAACGCTCAGCTTAATAAATAAACCACATCATCCAATCATCCCTGTATTACAAGCCAAGGATATTTGTAAGACCCCGAATTTTATGAAATAAAAGTATTCAATTTTTCTTATAATTACAATTTAGTAAATGGTTAAATTGATAAAAGTTAAAGTTATGGGTGAAATGTGAAAATTTTTCAAAATACACAAGTGGTTATAAAATAATCATTGTTGTCGGGGAATATTCGTTTGGTCGTGGAATATTCTTTCTGTCGGGGAATATTCGTACGACGGCGCAGCCATTTGTGGGCCCCATAACAGAATAACTGTCGGGTGAAGAAAACGACAAATTTGAGTTTTTACAAATAACGGCGTAGTTGTTACCGTTAACACTGTTGGAATACCCGGTGGTTAAAATACAGTAATACGCGTTATTGTACAGTAGCACACGGTATTGCATAGTATTTTTGAAATTATTGATTCTTACGTAAGAAGGCACTACTCAATAATTGTTACAGTAATTACTGTTCAATATTTTATTTTATTGATTCAATAATTTTTGCGTTGATATTTTATATTATTGTTGTTTCAATAATTGTTGCTGCACAGTATTTTCCTTTATCAGATCAAAAATTCATATTATTTGAATAATATTATTAGATAACATTATTGTCAATGTCTAGAAAGTTCTGTCTAAGGAGAGGTTTGGTCATCTAATTGCGCGCCAGTAAGGAGAAATTCTTATTGGAAAGCCCCCTCTTTCCTAGGAACGGCCTGGTTGTCATAAATGTGATTCTGTAATATTATTTGTGAATAATTAATTATTGATTCATATGATAAGGAAATATTTATATTATGTGGATATAAATGAGGGATATATTTTTGTGGTTAAAAATGAAGGAGTTAATGTTGAGGTTTTTATCCGTATTTTTGTCGGAATGGAGGTATTAAAAATCAGGGTTTTTGAGATATTTTGCGGGGGTTATAATTTTTAATCCGACCGTTAGATCGTGGTAATTTTTGGATATGTTATACATATATAAGTTGAGTATATGTCCATAAATTTTGAACCGTTAAAAATGAACGTATGATTTGTTATGAATTTTAAGAGGTGGCTGATTCGGAAATCAGGTTATAAATCATTTTTGATGGAAAATTCTAGAATTGGTGGGCCCCACTTGTGGTTGGTGAAGAAATGTGCTGAATTATATTTCAAATGTGGTGGGTGGGAATAGTAGCAGGTAAAGCCATCAGGTTGCAGGTCAAACCTACCAAAATTTTCCTATAAATAGAGGGCTAAGTTAGAATTGAAAATCACACCAGAAATATAAGTTTTTTCTCTTTCTCTCTCTATATTATGAAGCATATTTTGTGAGTATTTAGATACTTTGAGAGTTGCTATTCAGTGCAAGTTTTCTTCAGCATCATATCCGATATCCAGCCAGAAGTACTGCTCTTTTGAGGTAAGGGATAGTAAGGGATAGTAAGGGATTTTAAGGGTTGTTATGTTTTTTAGTTTCGTAATTTTTCTTACCTTCAAAAATTCTGAAAAAATTTGAAATGATATTTTGATGAGTTTTCTTGATTGTGTCCAAAAATGGTGATTTTTGGATGTATAGATTGAGAGTTATGAATTTTATGAGAAAAGACTATTTTAAAAGTAACAGCTTATAATTCCTTGTGGTTAACTCCAAAATTGATGAAATTTTTATTGGGAGTACATGTATATGATAGGAGTATACTCTGTGAATTTCAGAATTTTTAGACAAAAGTACAATTTTTGATAAATGTCTAAATATTCGGCTATTTTGGCCATATGAAAAATAGTAAATGACTTTTAAAAATTCTGAGAAAAATATATGTTCACTATGGGACTATATTATGCTAAATCCCAGAAAAGAAATATTTTTGGAACTGATTTGGTATTTTTCATGAAAATAGTCTAGTTATGAGTAAATGAATTAAATATGTTTTGTGAAAAAAGAAAATTGGAAAATAGGATTTTATGGCTTGAGAATCCTATATGAGGTATATGCAGATTTTTGATGAGGGTTTTGATTATTGATGATGAAATTGTAAGAGTTGACATTTTATGATGATTAAATGCATTAATTAGTAAAGTGTAAACAATTAAAATAAATTGTTTATAAATTTAAGTAATGTTATTCTTTCAATATCATTATACCGAAATATTGGTATGGATTTTATTGTGGAATTTCTATCTTTTGTGTCGGGGTTACTATTCATGAGTTACTATTCACGATTTACTATTCATGAGTTACTATTCACGATTTACTATTCATGAGTTACGAATATTACTCTTGAGATTAAAACTATATGTTGATCATATTATTTTTATCATCATATATAACATTTTTATAACCCTGATGTTGAAATTCTCTTTCACTGGAGTGTAATGATGGGTAGATTATTGGTATGATCATGACTAGGGTTCTCTTTGGCCTGTAGTGCAAAGTTGAATTGTGACTGGTATGATCATGACCATTGAATTTATAATTGAATATCTTAAGCTTAAGTGCAAAGGTGAATTGATCAACATGATTATAATTATTGTTTATATAAATTCTGAAATGATTATATATTTTTTTGAGATATGAATATATTTGGCTTGTAGTGCAAATATGAATTGTTGATGAATATCTTTGGCATGTAGTGCAAAGATGGCCTGTTGATGAATATCTTTGGCCTGTAGTGCAAAGATGAACTGTTGTTGAATATCTTTGGCCCGTAGTGCAAAGATGGTTTGTTGATGAATATCTTTGGCCCGTAGTGCAAAGATGGATTTGTTAGTATGATTATAAACAGGAACTGTGATTTGGTATAACCATGATCTTTGATGTTTCAGGTAAAGACAAGTGATGAAAATATTCTTCGTCCTGGGTGCGAAGAAAAATTTATAGTCACAATTATGCTTATGAGTTATTCATATGATTGTGAAAAGGAACTATTGAGTGATGTTACATGGATAAAATATTGTTGGTGGATTTTTAACATGGAGAAGATAATAGACTTTATAGTCTATTTGACTCTTCTAATGGATTGCTCGTTCCGCTGCAACTATGGTTGAAATTTTTATCATTTACCATATGTTCTAAATCTCTGATTTATTGTTGATGAAGGCTATTGATAATTGAATTACCTTTAGTCATGATATTCTTTACTGAGCTAGTTGTGCTCACCCTTTTGCTTCACAATTCCTTTCAGGTAATAAGAGTGTAGCTGGGTCGAGCGGGGGTAACAAGGGAATAGAACGGTGGTCATCATTTAGTAGTTATATTTGGTGAAGAAAATAGGGTGAGGTGAACCCAACGTTGGAAGGGTGTTTAGTCACTATCATACAAGATGTCTAATGACATACAACCTCGTGTCATCATAAGACAGGGTTGTGCTCATCCACTTGCCGAGTATATCTATGGGCCCTACCTATATAATCTTTGTATTTGTTTGAAGTATAATTCTCAATTAGAGAAAGTGGAGATAATGATAAGTCAAGAGAAGACTCACCATTGGGATGAATATGATAGTAATCTTCTCGTTTTTCTTTGGGGTCTATTGGGTCAACCAAGGATAATTCTGTGGCCATATGATATCTATCATAACCTAGACGCGTGGCCTCCCATGTACGAAGGTTTCCTTGAGCACTTCCCAAAGATTCTAATTTCTAAAACAGTTTTTGACTATACCTTTATGTAAGGTGTTATTGTGAGGTGATGTCCACGGTTGGAACATGAGTCACATTTGGTATATATTTGTATCCAAACTCACAGCATATGTGTTGTTGTATTTTGCACGACAATTGTTGTAATAAAGTTGTAGTTATTTTCTGTACCATGTATTTGACGACTCAGAATGGGTTGGGTGGAATGGACCTATTTTGGGGTTGTCACAGGTGGTATCAGAGCTTAGGGATATGATCTCTGGCGGAGATCGGGAAATATAACTAGGAGGGGAGAGATGAGTAAATCCTTCGCTAGTGTGTCCTACCTAAGCTTATTTGTTGGTCAGTCATAATATTGGGATATTATGTGATATGTTAATTTGTTCAATTAACCCTTATTTTGAAGCTGTATTCTAGAATGATATCTGAAATACAGGAGATGAGCAATGGAGAAATCATGATGATAGGGAAGATGGAATCTGAAATGAAAGCAAGGTATTCTCAACTCTTTGAAATACCAGGTACGTAAATTTCGGGGACGAAATTTCATAAGGAGGGGAGATTGTAAGACCCCGAATTTTATGAAATAAAAGTATTCAATTTTTCTTATAATTATAATTTAGTAAATGGTTAAATTGATAAAAGTTAAAGTTATGGGTGAAATGTGAAAATTTTTCAAAATACACAAGTGGTTATAAAATAATCATTGTTGTCGGGGAATATTCGTTTGGTCGTGGAATATTCTTTCTGTCGGGGAATATTCGTACGACGGCGCAGCCATTTGTGGGCCCCATAACAGAATAACTGTCGGGTGAAGAAAACGACAAATTTGAGTTTTTACAAATAACGGCGTAGTTGTTACCGTTAACACTGTTGGAATACCCGGTGGTTAAAATACAGTAATACGCGTTATTGTACAGTAGCACACGGTATTGCATAGTATTTTTGAAATTATTGATTCTTATGTAAGAAGGCACTACTCAATAATTGTTACAGTAATTACTGTTCAATATTTTATTTTATTGATTCAATAATTGTTGCGTTGATATTTTATATTATTGTTGTTTCAATAATTGTTGCTGCACAGTATTTTCCTTTATCAGATCAAAAATTCATATTATTTGAATAATATTATTAGATAACATTATTGTCAATGTCTAGAAAGTTCTGTCTAAGGAGAGGTTTGGTCATCTAATTGCGCGCCAGTAAGGAGAAATTCTTATTGGAAAGCCCCCTCTTTCCTGGGAACGGTCTGGTTGTCATAAATGTGATTCTGTAATATTATTTGTGAATAATTAATTATTGATTCATATGATAAGGAAATATTTATATTATGTGGATATAAATGAGGGATATATTTTTGTGGTTAAAAATGAAGGAGTTAATGTTGAGGTTTTTATCCGTATTTTTATCGGAATGGAGGTATTAAAAATCAGGGTTTTTGAGATATTTTGCGGGGGTTATAATTTTTAATCCGACCGTTGGATCGTGGTAATTTTTCGATATGTTATACATATATAAGTTGAGTATATGTCCATAAATTTTGAACCGTTAAAAATGAACGTATGATTTATTATGAATTTTAAGAGGTGGCTGATTCGGAAATCAGGTTATAAATCATTTTTGGTGGAAAATTCTAGAATTGGTGGGCCCCACTTGTGGTTGGTGAAGAAATGTGCTGAATTATATTTCAAATGTGGTGGGTGAGAATAGTAGCAGGTAAAGCCATCAGGTTGCAGGTCAAACCTACCAAAATTTTCCTATAAATAGAGGGCTAAGTTAGAATTGAAAATCACACCAGAAACATAAGTTTTTTCTCTTTATCTCTCTATATTATGAAGCATATTTTGTGAGTATTTAGATACTTTGAGAGTTGCTATTCAGTGCAAGTTTTCTTCAGCATCATATCCGATATCCAGCCAGAAGTACTGCTCTTTTGAGGTAAGGGATAGTAAGGGATAGTAAGGGATTTTAAGGGTTGTTATGTTTTTCAGTTTCGTAATTTTTCTGACCTTCAAAAATTCTGAAAAAATTTGAAATGATATTTTGATGAGTTTTCTTGATTGTGTCCAAAAATGGTGATTTTTGGATGTATAGATTGAGAGTTATGAATTTTATGAGAAAAGACTATTTTAAAAGTAACAGCTTATAATTCCTTGTGGTTAACTCCAAAATTGATGAAATTTTTATTGGGAGTACATGTATATGATAGGAGTATACTCTGTGAATTTCAGAATTTTTAGACAAAAGTACAATTTTTGATAAATGTCTAAATATTCGGCTATTTTGGCCATATGAAAAATAGTAAATGACTTTTAAAAATTCTGAGAAAAATATATGTTCACTATGGGACTATATTATGCTAAATCCCAGAAAAGAAATATTTTTGAAACTGATTTGGTATTTTTCATGAAAATAGTCTAGTTATGAGTAAATGAATTAAATATGTTTTGTGAAGAAAGAAATTAGAAAATAGGATTTTATGGCTTGAGAATCCTATATGAGGTATATGCAGATTTTTGATGAGGGTTTTGGTTATTGATGATGAAATTGTAAGAGTTGGCATTTTATGATGATTAAATGCATTAATTAGTAAAGTGTAAACAATTAAAATAAATTGTTTATAAATTTAAGTAATGTTATTCTTTCAATATCATTATACCGAAATATTGGTATGGATTTTATTGTGGAATTTCTATCTTTTGTGTCGGGGTTACTATTCATGAGTTACTATTCACGATTTACTATTCATGAGTTATGAATATTACTCTTGAGATTAAAACTATATGTTGATCATATTATTTTTATCATCATATATAACATTTTTATAACCCTGATGTTGAAATTCTCTTTCACTGGAGTGTAAAGATGGGTAGATTATTGGTATGATCATGACTAGGGTTCTCTTTGGCCTGTAATGTAAAGTTGAATTGTGACTGGTATGATCATGACCATTGAATTTATAATTGAATATCTTAAGCTTAAGTGCAAAGGTGAATTGATCAACATGGTTATAATTATTGTTTATATAAATTCTGAAATGATTATATATTTCTTTGAGATATGAATATATTTGGCTTGTAGTGCAAATATGAATTGTTGATGAATATCTTTGGCATGTAGTGCAAAGATGGCCTGTTGATGAATATCTTTGGCCTGTAGTGCAAAGATGAACTGTTGTTGAATATCTTTGGCCCGTAGTGCAAAGATGGTTTGTTGATGAATATCTTTGGCCCGTAGTGCAAAGATGGATTTGTTAGTATGATTATAAACAGGAACTGTGATTTGGTATAACCATGATCTTTGATGTTTCAGGTAAAGACAAGTGATGAAAATATTCTTCGTCCTGGGTGCGAAGAAAAATTTATAGTCACAATTATGATTATGAGTTATTCATATGATTGTGAAAAGGAACTATTGAGTGATGTTACATGGATAAAATATTGTTGGTAGATTTTTAACATGGAGAAGATAATAGACTTTATAGTCTATTTGACTCTTCTAATGGATTGCTCGTTTCGCTGCAACTATGGTTGAAATTTTTATCATTTACCATATGTTCTAAATCTCTGATTTATTGTTGATGAAGGCTATTGATAATTGAATTATCTTTAGTCATGATATTCTTTACTGAGCTAGTTGTGCTCACCCTTTTGCTTCACAATTCCTTTCAGGTAATAAGAGTGTAGCTGGGTCGAGCGGGGGTAACAAGGGAATAGAACGGTGGTCATCATTTAGTAGTTATATTTGGTGAAGAAAATAGGGTGAGGCGAACCCAACGTTGGAAGGGTGTTTAGTCACTATCATACAAGATGTCTAATGACATACAACCTCGTGTCATCATAAGACAGGGTTGTGCTCATCCACTTGTTGAGTATATCTATGGGCACTACCTATATAATCTTGGTATTTGTTTGAAGTATAATTCTCAATTAGAGACAGTGGAGATAATGATAAGTCAAGAGAAGACTCACCATTGGGATGAATATGATAGTAATCTTCTCGTTTTTCGTTGGGGTCTATTGGGTCAACCAAGGATAATTTTGTGGCCATATGATATCTATCATAACCTAGACGCGTGGCCTCCCATGTACGAAGGTTTCCTTGAGCACTTCCCAAAGATTCTAATTTCTAAAACAGTTTTTGACTATACCTTTATGTAAGGTGTTATTGTGAGGTGATGTCCACGGTTGGAACATGAGTCACATTTGGTATATATTTGTATCCAAACTCACAGCATATGTGTTGTTGTATTTTGCACGACAATTGTTGTAATAAAGTTGTAGTTGTTTTCTGTACCATGTATTTGACGACTCAGAATGGGTTGGGTGGAATGGACCTATTTTGGGGTTGTCACAATATTCACTAAATCATCAACGGTCATGACTATACCAAATAATCCCTGGTCATAATCATACCAAAAACTGTCCATCAATGCATTACAGGCCATTGAGGACTTTTACCACAACATTTATAACATTACAGGTCATGATTATACCGAATGATCCCTGGTCATAATCATACTAAATCCATCTATGCACGTAAGCCAAAGATGACTTTCATTACAATATAAGAATGAGGATGATGACAATGACATAATAATTCAATAAAACAAGTTCAAGAATAAATTTTAAAGATTATTAAGTTAATTTATCCTGAACTCAATAACGTCCAAATTGTCAACATGATACTGCTTTGTGGAGTAAAATTCAAGAATGCTCAAAAGAATATTTCCACGAAAAGATACTAGATAAAGCGCAAATATCGAGGATATTCCTCTAATTTCAAGGAATATAGAACCCAAAACTTTAACCAACTGAGTATAATAGAATGTATGAAACTGCAAATAGATTTTCACCCGCCATGCGGTAATCCACGTATATAGATTATTTCCACAATTTAATAAGGAATGAATAAAAAGGATCATTCACCATGCATGTGGTAATCCACATAGACATGTTACTTCAACAGAATAATAAAGAATGGAATAACAGAAGGATTCACCATTTGTGCGATAGACTGCAAAGACAGGTTATTCCCAACAGAATAATAAATAATAGAACCAGATCATGCGTAATGCACAGACAGGATATTCCGAGAGAATAATAAATAATGGAACCAAGTCTGGCGTAAACGCACAGACAGGATATTTCGACTGAATAATAAATAATAGAACCAGGTCCGGCGTAAATGCACAGACAGGATATTCTGACAGAATAATAAAAAATGGAATAATAGAAGAATTTCACCATATATGCGATACTTCACATAAACAGATTATTCCATCATAATAATGAGGAATGGAATAACAGAAGAAGTTCACCATGTATACGGTAGTCCACGTATACAGGTTATTCCAACAGAATAATAAGAATAGAATAACAGAAGTTCTCTTCATGAATACAAAAGAAATAATACCCCTTACGAGTACAACAAATAATATCCCTTACGAGTACAAAAAATAATATCCCTTACCTTAGAAGAACTGGATATTGGAAAAGTGAAGTAGCAGAATACTTTTCTTCTTTCTCTTTATAGTTTCTCTCTCTACAGTTTCAGTTAATTCGTAAGAAATAATGAAGGAATGAGCTTCTATTTATAAAAGAACTGAAAGTGGCTCTTGGTCTTAACGTAGGGTCAAAATGACTCTAGGTAATATTGAAGAGACAACTACTATTTACGAAGGGGCAATTAACTCTTGAAACACTGAAGGGGCAAATAACTCTTGAAAAACTGAAGGGACAAATAACTCTTGGAAATCTAAAGGGACAAGTTACTATTAAAACTTTAAATCAACGATCCATATTGATTTACTATTATAATTTCAACCAACGGTCTGAAAAATTAGCACATCTCCTAATGGAATAATATTATGCCCAAAAATGATTTGGACCGAAAAGAAATATATATTTTCAGGTGGATAATACCCCGTGAGTAGTAACTCCTAAATAGTAACTCGTGAATAGTACTCCGACACAAAAAGTACTCCGAATACCTGATTGAACAATATAACCTCCAGACATCAATTATTATCGAAATAAATGTCTATTTCCATTAGCACAAATAATTTTAACACAATGGAACAATCAAATTCATATTTAATCAACACGAACTTATTCATCATTAATATTATAACTCATAATATTTAACAACCAGGTCGTTCCCAGGAAAGACGGGGCTTTCCAATAAGGATTTCTCCTTATTGGCGCGCAATTAGGTGACCAAACCTCTCATTGACAGAACTTCTAGACATTGTCAATATTACAAATAATAATATGAATAACTTTGTCGTCTCACTTATTGATTTAATAATATATCATATTATGCAGATGATATTATGACAATAATTGAATCAATAATATGAGAGATACGATGCAGCAATTACTGCAGTAATAATTGAGTATAATTGAGTGACTTCTTACGTAAGCATCAATAATCAATACCGTGTGCTACTATGCAACCACGCGTATTACTGTACTTTTACTACCGGGTAGTTCAATAGTTTTAACGGTAACACCTCCGCCGTTATTTTTATAAAAAGATAATTCTATCGTTTTCTAACTACGATAATACTTCCGTTGTGGGGTTCACCATTGATTGTGTCGTCGTACGAATATTTCCTGTTAAAATGAATATTTCCCGACCAATCGAATATTATATAACCACTTACTTACTTTTCAAAATTTATAAATATTACCCACAACTATAACATTATATCAAGTCCACACCATAATATTCAAAAATATTTTGAGAAATTTAAATCTTTATTCATAAAATTTGGGGTCTCACAATCTCCCCTCCTTATAAAATTTAGCCCTCGAAATTTACGTACGTACCTGGTTTGCCGAAGAGATGAGGATACCTTGACTTCATTTCAGATTCTAACTCTTGAGGTATAACCTTTGAGTGTCGAATATAATCTTTCTTATCCAAGATATTAACATGTATCTCCTCATACGTTTAATCTTCTGCTATCTCGTCTAATTCCAATTCAATAATGTGGTTCGGGTCATCCCCATATTTATGTAACATCGATACATGAAAAAAAATATTATGCACACGTGACATACTTGGCGGTAAAACAAGTCTATAGGCCACCGTTCCTACTCAATCGAGGATTTCAAATGGGCCAATTAAATCGAGGGTTGAGATTTCCTCTATTCGTCGATTCTTGCTTCTAGAATAACGCCCTCTTGAACCTTCTTCTTCATATTCATCAGCTCTGAGTATGTAGCTTAAGCGGCTTTAACTTTATCTATTAAAGTCGATTCTAATCGTATATTCGTTATCTTCACGTGGGTCCCTAAAGTCTTTAACTCTATCTTCATCATTTGTAAGTTATACAAAATAGGTTTTTTGTGTTAATAACATCGCACTCGTAAACTTATATGATCTTTTATTCAACGCGTCAGCTACCACGTTCGCTCTTCCACAATTATATTAAATGGTACGATCGTAATCTTCAACAGCTCGAGCCAACGTCTTTGGCGTGTAATACGTTCGTTCGGTTGAAGAAATATTTAAGGGTTTTAGAAATGGGTTTTGTACTGGGGTCAATACAAAATTTGATTTCACGCTCTAAGTAGACTAGGAAGTCTTCAGGGATACGTCAGGAAATTTATTAACAATAGAAATATTATTGAAAACTGTGACTCTCATCCAAGACTTGGATAGCACGTCACTTTGATACCTATCAACTTGCCACCGTTATTCACGGCGTCCCCTACGGATAGTCTGGCTTTGGTGCATTCCACACAAGGAAGTCAACAACGAAAGGATCGGGGCTCTTTACTTATGGCTTGATATAACAGTGATTGACTTTAGTGGTTTGGTTGCTTGAATTCGCATAACAGGTTGGTTAGGAATATGAAAGCTAACAACCTTATAAAAAGCATGATGAGTAGTTAACCAATCGATTCCTAAAGTCACATCAAAGGCAAGTATTTTCAAAGAGATAAGATCGGCAGGTAACGTGAAAGTGTCGATTTGAATCAAATAAGATTTATAAATAGTGGATGTAACGAAGGTTTCTCCTAACGGAGTTTCAATAGATAAATCAAAGTCTAATTTCTCTGGAGTCAAATTTAAACATTGAGCGCAAGTAGGAGAAATAAAAGAATGGGTAGAACCGGAATCTAATAGGGTATAGACTTCGTAAGAATTTACAATTAACTAACTCGTGCTAACTTCGTTCGGGTCACTTGCTTTTTGAGAAGTCACTAAAACGCTCTTCCTAAAACCACCGACTTTGTTTTGTCCATATCCACCTTTGGTGCCATTGTCCCAACTGGACTTGACTTTGGTGCACGATAAAATCGAGCTCGGTGACCTTCTTTTCCACAATTATAACATGCTTTGGACTGCATCACGTAGTTTGGACTGATATGTCCCTCCCCTCCGCATTTGAAGCATACAATTGGTGGTCATTCTCCTTCCTTGGAAACGGGTGTCGGTGCTGCTATCTTTCCATCGTTGTTGAACCTTCTCTTCTTGAAATTTTCACTCCTATTATCTTGGCCATGATTACCACCGAAGTGGTTACCATTCTTGGCATGATAATTTCCCCCGCGATGGTTATCATTGTTCCGATGGTCGTTGCCACCGGTACGATTATTATCGTGTTGTTGGTCGTTGCCTTTTGGTTGTGTTGACTCATTATCGTGCTCCAATAACTAAGCCATATTCACAACATCTGAATACAAACAAAGTTTGTGAGAAATGATGTATTGACGTATATCGGGTTTCAAACCTCTTAGAAACAGTTGCGTAATTCACTCCTTATTATCGACCAAATGGGATGTAAACCAAGATAACTCCGCAAATTTAGCCTCGTATTGCGACACGATCATAATATTTTTCTCCAACTTGATAAACTCCACCTCCTTCATGTGACGAATACTTTCAGGAAAGTACTTGTCGTTGAACATCTCTTGGAACTTCTCCCAAGACATCTTGAGTGCGTCAGGCTGGGTACGCTTTACAGATTTCCACCAATAATCTGCCTCTTCACGTAACATAAAGGTGGCAAAGGGAACCATTTGCTCATCGGAGCATCCCAAGACATCAAATATCTTGGGGATCTGCTTTAACCACGTCTCTGCCTTAAGTGGTTCTAGCTTTCCCAAAAACTCTGGTGGTCCCAGCTCCTTGAACTGCTTAGCGGTGATCAACCGTGGGTTGCCATTATTTCCATCTATATTTTGAATATGAGTCTCTCTTACCTGATGTTGCAAGAATTGCATAAAGCCTCTTAACATCCCATCGTTCATCATTTGATCGGTGTTGTTATTTACATGAGGAATATTATCTTTCTGTTGCACATTATCCTGGGTATTGATAGTTGGTGACTCAACGGTCTCATGTGCTTCATTATTGATCTTAACATTTTCAGATGGCATTTTCAAACACTGCCACAAAACAAGGGTTAATTGACATGCAATATATTATCCCTATACTCTGACCGACCAATTAAATATCAAATAAACTTAGGTATGTCATAGTAGCGAAGGAATTCCCTGTCTCTCTCCTCCTAGTTTTTATCTCACATCTTAGCCAGGGATCATATCCCTAAGCTTTGATACCAACTGTAACGCCCCCAAAATAGGTATACATCACCCATCTTGAGTCGCCAAATACATGGTACAAAATATAATTACAAACTTAATTATATAACCGTCGTGTAATATACGACAATACATAAACTGAGAGTTTTTATAGGAATATTGTCATCTAGACAATATCCACACTCAAAGGAGTCTTCGTTACATTTATTGTCACACAATTTAACAGAATAGTGATGACTATTAATGCTATCATCTGGACCGTCACTCCTTTCCCCAACTCGTCCCAACTATATTCTCATTTCCTGAAGAGAACAGTGAAAGAAAGGGTGAGCTCAACTAGCCCAGTAAGAAATATTATGACTGAGATAATGCAAAATAAATTATCAATAGTCTTCAACAATGTTAAACTGATAAAATACAATAGACATCAAGTTTGACTGCAGCGGAATAAGCAATCCATTAGAAGAGTCAAGTAGAGCATGATATCTACTATCTTCTATGATTTAAAATGTTTTCATCAATTTTTATCGCTGAGGCTCAGCTTAATAAATAAACCACATCATCTAATCATCCATGTATTACGGGCCAAAGATATTCATTAAATCATCAACGATCATAACTATACCGAATAATCCCTAGTCATAATCATACCAAAAACTGTCCATCAATGCATTACAGGCCACTGAGGACTTTTACCACATTATTTATAACATTATAGGTCATGATTATACCGAATGATCCCTGGTCATAATCATACTAAGTTCATCTATGCACGTAAGCCAAAGATAACTTTCATTACAATATAAGAATGAGGATGATGACAATGACATAATAATTCAATAAAACAAGTTCAAGAATAAATTTTAAAGATTATTAAGTTAATTTATCCTGAACTCAATAACGTCCAAATTGTCAACATGATACTGCTTTGTGGAGAAAAATTCAAGAATGCTCAAAAGAATATTTTCACGAAAAGATACTAGATAAAGCGCAAATATCGAGGATATTCCACTAATTTCAAGGAATATAGAAGCCAAAACTTTAACCAACTAAGTATAATAGAATGTATGAAACTGCAAATAGATTTTCACCCGCCATGCGGTAATCCACGTATACAGATTATTTCCACAATTTAATAAGGAATGAATAAAAAGGATAATTCACCATGCATGTGGTAATCCACATAGACATATTATTTCAACAGAATAATAAAGAATGGAATAACAGAAGGATTCACCATTTGTGCGATAGACTGCAAAGACAGGTTATTCCCAATAGAATAATAAATAATAGAACCAGGTCATGCGTAATGCACAGACAGGATATTCCGAGAGAATAATAAATAATGGAACCAAGTCCGGCGTAAACGCACAGACAGGATATTCTGACTGAATAATAAATAATAGAACCAGGTCCGGCGTAAACGCACAGACAGGATATTCTGACAGAATAATAAAAAATGGAATAATAGAAGAATTTCACCATGTATGCGGTACTTCGCATAAACAGGTTATTCCAACATAATAATGAGGAATGGAATAACAGAAGAATTTCACCATATATACGGTAGTCCACGTATCCAGGTTATTTCAATAGAATAATAAGAATGGAATAGCAGAAGTTCTCTTCCTGAATACGAAAGAAATAATACCCATTGCGAGTACAACAAATAATATCCCTTACGAGTACAAAAAATAATATCCCTTACCTTTGAAGAACTGGATATTGAAAAATTGAAGTAGCAGAATACTTTTCTTCTTTCTCTCTAGAGTTTCAGTGAATTCGCAAGAAATAATGAAGGAATGAGCTTCTATTTATAGAAGAACTGAAAGTGGCTCTTGGTCTTAACGAAGGGTCAAAATGACTCTTGGTAATATTGAAGAGACAACTACTATTTATGAAGGGGCAATTAACTCTTGAAACACCAAAGGGGCAAATAACTCTTGAAAAACTAAAGGGACAAATAACTCTTGGAAAAATGAAGGGACAAGTTACTATTAAAACTTTAAATCAACAATCCATATTGATTTACTATTATAATTTCAACCAACGGTCTGAAAAATTAGCACATCTCCTCATGGAATAATATTGTACCCAAAAATGACTTGGGCCGAAAAGAAATATATATTTTCGGGTGAATAATACCCCGTGAATAGTAACTCAAGAATAGTAACTCGTAAATAGTACTCCGACATGAAAAGTGCTCCGAATACCCGATTGAACAATATAACCTCCAGACATCAATTATTATCGAAATAAATGTCGATTTCCATTAACACAAATATTTTTAACACAATGGAACAATCAAATTCATCTTTAATCAACACGAACTTATTCATCATTAATATTATAACTCATAATATTTAACAACCAGGTCGTTCCCAGGAAAGACGGGGCTTTCCAATAAGGATTTCTCCTTATTGGCGCGCAATTAGGTGACCAAACCTCTCATTGACAGAACTTCTAGACATTGTCCATATTACAAATAATAATATGAATAACTTTGTCGTCTCAATTATTGATTTAATAATATATCATATTATGCAGATGATATTGTGACAATAATTGAATCAATAATATGAGGGATATGATGCAGCAATTACTTTAGTAATAATTGAGTTTAACTGAGTGACTTCTTACGTAAGCATCAATAATCAATATCGTGTGCTACTATGCAACCACGCATATTACTGTACTTTTACTACCAGGTAGTTCAACAATTTTAACGGTAACACCTCCGCCGTTATTTTTATAAAAAGATAATTCTATCGTTTTTTAACTACGACAATACTTTCGTTGTGGGGTCCACCAATGATTGTGTCGTCGTAAGAATATTTTTTGTTAAAATGAATATTCCCTGACCAATCGAATATTATATAACCACTTGCTTACTTTGCAAAATTTAAAAATATTACCCATAACTATAACATTATATCAAATCTACACCATAATATTCAAAAATATTTTGAAAAATTTAAATCTTTATTCATAAAATTTGGGGTCTCATATACGAGGTATTATATGAGTATGTATGAATGATGATATGTCGTATATGTTGAATAAGTATACGAGTGAAATACGAGATTAATACATTAATTATGCGTTATAAGGCTTTAACCCATATGTAATTGACTTGTAGGATTAAATATGAAGTTGTAAAGTCCAACTAGAATAATGATAGAGACCAATGCTTATTAATGACCAAGCCCATGTGTTTGTTAAATGCAAGCCCAAAAGTATACGTTAAGTTAGTTAAGCTAATTAATTGTAAAGCCCACAGTAAGTATCCAATGGGTAAGCATGAACCATGGGGCAACCCATGGGTGATCTAAAGTAATGAGCAAGTTTACTTAATAGCTAAGTAAGTGTGGTAACCAAATAGACTTAATGACCAAGTAGAATTAATGGCCAAGTGTTGTGGGGAGCAAGTTAACTTAGTGCTTAAGCTAGGAATATTAAGGAGGTGGATGGATTAATGACCCTTATGCCCTAACTTTAGCAATCCTATAAATAGCAAGCTTGGATTTCTTTTGTTGGTTATTTATTTCATCTAACACTTTACAACTTATATGGTGCTTATTGGTTAGAGAGGAAAAGCTAGAAAAGCTAGAAAGTTAAACTTTGTAATTCTAGAAGCAAGAAGAAGAACAAGGCATAGTCAAGTGAACATCAAGGGTAAGCAATCCTAAACCCTGATTCTCTTTCTCTTCATTTGTTAGAGAAGTGAATAGTGGTAGGATTTGTATGCTAAGAAGAAGTAGGAATGATGAATTAAAGAACTTAAGCCATAATAAGTCATGAATAAGTCATTTATACTTATATAAGTTATGAACAAAGGAAGAACTTGTAAGACTCTTACCATGTTTACATTAATAAAGTTAGTATGATAAAAAGAAGCAAGGATGATGGTTAGAAGTCATAAACTATCCTATGTCATGAGAAAAGAAATCATAAGTAGTTATTCTTTTATAAGTTACAAATTCACAAAGAACAAGTAAGAAATTATTATGAATATAAGTTAATGATATAAGTATGTTAAGATGTTACTATGACGGAATGAATCCATTTGAAACAAAGAACAAATCTTAAGTAACGAAGTTTTGGCAGAATTCACGAGTTTGGACGATAATCGTCGAATTCGTGAAATTCTCGGAATGGAAGTTGAATTTTGATATTGAGCTCGGGAACATTCGTTTTTGATGGAGTATAGTCTTATTTCGCATTCTAGAGTTGCAGACTCAAAAATGACCGAATTTCGACTTAGAATGAAGAAACGAGCGATGAACGTTCACGAACGATTATCGTTTTTGTTAAAATGAACTAAAAGGTGAATTTTAAATTAACAGATTCGAAATTGTAAAATTCTTACATGAACACGTAGAGTATGTAATTTGTGAACTAATAGCATTTGAACGAATCAATTCGGACTTATAATGAAGAAGTTATGAGCCTGGGAATCTCACATAAAAAGTTAACTATTAAAAATTTTCTGAGACTGAGTACTGGCGCTGTAGCGCCAGTCAAGGCAAAGTAAGTCACACCGCAGTGCCACAAAGAGCTGTGAGCTACTGAAGTTTGGCGCCGCAGTGCGGTCAACAGTGAAGGATATGGCACCGCAGCGTCGTGACCGAGTTCTAGGAACAAGAAGCCCGCGCCGCAGCGCGAGTTGTAGAGTAAAAGCTGGCGCCGCAGCGCCATCACTAAGTAAAGCATAGATGTTAATGTTTTTGAATGTAAAGTAAAAGAGAAGTGAAGGAAGAGTAAATTAAATCCTTAATTAACTTAATGTAACATCATTTATGATGTATAAACCTAAAGTAATGCACTAGAGGTTGAAAGAAAGAATAATTAAACAAAGAACGTGAAGGATAATTAAGTAAACCGTGAATGGTATTTAACGTTGGTACTTTAGAAATGACGATCGAGTTTTTATTAATAACGTAAGGACGTTAGTAAGCCGTGAGGAAGGATGATTAACTTGAACCGAGTTGTATTAATGAAATAATTTCAATTAAGTTATAGAAAAGAAAGAAGTTAGTAAGAACGATGTAAAAGAACGATGGTAAGCCGAAACTAATAATAACAAATCTAATATATGATTATATTGAGAAGAAGGGTAAGATTCATTAGGAACCATGTATGTTCATTCATGACCTAATGTGGTATGTAATGTGGTTATGTGTTGTAGAGACCGTAAAGACTCAAAGGAAAAGTAATTTTACTATAGCAGATGCTGAAGGCAAGTTTTTCTTAACGCTTGTCTAACCTTCGTGTTAGCCAGGTTTTTCAGTGATTCATGACACGAGACACATGAATTGTTTTACACAAGGGTCGATGCCAATTTTAACTTGGCTAGACTAATCTTAAAGATTGATTGATTTATTTACAAGTATTTCAATATAGAATGGATAACGCTATCCTACGCCAATTGTTTGGTACGGATTCAAGGTAAGCCTGGGTATGAATAAACAAATGTTTTTTACATCGAGTATTCGATGGGCACGCGAGGTTGGCAAAACTTAAACGTACATACGTTTAATGAATGTAGTGTTGATCAATAGAGTACTATAGGTTGATCACCTAGAAGTGCTTGTCAGCTATACCGGACTTATGGACTTAGTGCCGGGATGTCCTTTACAAATAAATTATGAAATGCTAATGGTTTTAGACCAGAATTGATGTTTTACTGAATATTGTCTTTGTAAAATGTTTTGAAGGAAAAGAAATGCTAATTTGAATTATCGATAGTACTTCGTAACTATTGTTCAGTTATTAAAGATATACAATTCCTATGTTTCGAGCATGTCGTTTAAATGAAATTGTTGTACTTGCTGAGCTTGTTATGCTCACGCTTGCTTGAACCATATGAATGCTGCTAAGACCAAACGGACCAAAGGATCTGACAAGGATGAAGGGAAGGCTAAGGTGAACCCGTAGCTTACCTATATAATAGTATAGGTTTGTAATAATAATATTTGATATTATGACAAGAACAAATATAACGGTTATAAAGAACTTGGGGAAATGGTAATATTATTTTAGAATAGATATATAGACATATTCGTTCTTTTAAGGTATTTCAATTGAATGTTTATGTGAACTGTAGCTCCATGTAGCACCATCTGTTGGGTTATAAGATACCCGAATTTGGGGGTGTCACAGGTTGGTATCAAAGCATTAGGTTATAAAACTTAAGAGGGCAAGAACCTTAGGCTAATAACCTCGTTAAGGAAGGAAAAGTCCGAAGGAAGTAGACTCGAGTTTTACCTGAGTTGAATGAGTTAATAAGGTATTGAGGAAACTCAATACCAAAGGATTTAAAAGATGGAAATTAACCTTAAATAAATTAAATGTGATTTGTGCTTATACTATTGTGTGTTATGTACTAATCAACATGTTATGTGTTATTGTAGGATGTCGATCGATAGCTTAATGTATAGAGATATAGACGCGGTGAGCGAAGAGCTTGTGAATAGAGTAGAACATGTACCTATGCTAGGGGTGGAGGTACCATTAGTGATTCTAGAGGAGTCGGAGTCAGAGGAGTATTTTTATGAGGAAGATTACTCCGAGGGAGATATGGATATAGCATCATACCTTAGTATGATGAGCGATGAGGAGGAAGAAAGAGAGGTAACTTCGGTTACTACGGTGGTACGTACACTAGAGTCATGACCTCCAGATGCATTGAGAACATTATATCTGGCAGTGCTTGATAGGAATGAGCAATTGAGTACAGTTGTGCAGAATCAGAGTGAAGAGATTAATTATCTCTATGAAGCTAAGGTGTCTACAGAAGCAGATTATGAGTCAGAGCATGATAAGTAGGTCCTTATGACAGAGCATGCTAAGGACTATAAGGAAGAGACCGATGAGCTTCGTAAAAAACTGATTAAGAGAGACCAAAAGATAGCACGGATGTCTTACATCCATAAGAGTACTTATGAGGATTTCAAGATGAAAATTGCTTGTTATTCCATTGAGTTGGGATAGACTCGACATACTATTAGTCGGGATACTGTAGCAATGATTGTGAATGAGAAACACGAGGACGTTGTTATGCATTATTAAAAGCGTAGAGTTATGAATATGTGTGTAGTGATGTAAAACCCTCTTTTGTATAAAAGGGTAGTCTTTTTGTAAATTCTAACTTTTGTGGAGTTCAAATGCGGGATAGAAATGTAATAGCTTTTGGGACTATGAAAACAAATTGTAAATAGTTTCAAACTATGAAAAAGAATAGGAATATAATGAAGTTTTTATTTAATATGTTATGTTATAGTATGAGTTGTTGTATGGCGAATAATAACTAAGTAAGTAAATAAATAATAATGAAATTTTATTTATCAGAAAATGCCACCAAGGAGAAGACAACGTAATCAGGAAGCGGAATCACAAAATGATAAATCATGGGGGTCAAAGTAACCCTATGCAAGAGTTCATTAATTTATTAATGGATGCATTTAACCAAACCGGGGGTAGAGTACCCGCGGAACCTAGGATAGCCAGAACGACTACCTTTAAACTGTAAGACCCCAGCTTATTAATGAATAAAATCAAATTTTTTCTAAATATTATTGTGAATAATAAGGGGTTAATTTGATATAATACTTTGGTTATGGGTGAAATATGTAAATTTTGCAAAATAAGCAAGTGGTTATAAAATATTCAGTTTGTCGTGGAATATTCGTTTGGTCGTGGAATATTCTTGCTGTCGGGGAATATTCGTACGACGGCGCAGCCTTGTGTGGGCCCCATAACGAAAAGCGATTGGATGAAGAAAATGACAAGTATAAGTTGTTTATAAATAACAGCGTAGTTGTTACCGTTAATACTGTTGGAATACCCGGTGGTTAAAATACAATAGCACACGGTATTGCACCAATTATTGATTCTTACGTAAGAAGACACTACTCAATAATTGTTACAGTAGTTATTATTCAATATTTTATTGATTCAATAATTGCTGCGTTGATATTTTATATTATTGTTAGTTTAATAATTGTTGCTGCACAGTATTTTCCTTTATCAGATCAATAATTCATATTATTTGAATAATATTATTAGATAACATTATTGGCAATATCTAGAAAGTTCTGTCTAAGGAGAGGTTTGGTCATCTAATTACGCGCCAGTAAGGAGAAATCCTTATTGGTAAGCCCCCTCTTTCCTGGGAACGGTCTGGTTGTCATAAATGTGATTCTGTAATATTATTTGTGAATAATTAAATATTGATTCATATGATAAGGAAATATTTATTTTATGTAGATATAAATGAGGGATATATTTTTGTGGTTAAAAATGAAGGAGTTATGTTGAGGTTTTTATCAGTATTTTTGTCGGAATGGAGGTATTAAAAATCAGGGTCTTTGAGATATTTTGTGGGGGTTATAATTTTTAATCCGACCGTTGGATCGTGGAAATTTTTGGATATGTTATACATATATAAGTTGAGTATATGTCCACAAATTTTGAACCGTTAAAAATGAACGTATGATTTATTATGAATTTTACGAGATTACTGGTTCAGAAATTGTTGAATTTTCGGAGTTAATCATTTTGGTGGAAATTTCTAGAATTGGTGGGCCCCACTCTTGGTTGGTGAAGAAATATGCTGAGATTTTTATTTAAATGTGGTGGGTGGGAATAGTAATAGGTAAAGCCATCAGGTTGCAGGTTAAGTCTGCTTCGGCGTGCTAACATTTTCCTACAAATAGAGGGCTAAGTTAGAATTGAAAATCACACCAGAAACAAGTTTTCTATCTTTCTCTCTCTAGATTATTGAGTGTATTTTGTGAGTATTTAGATACTTTGAGAGTTTTTATTCGTCAGAGCAAGTTTCTTTCAGCCTTATACCGGTATTCCAACCAGAAGTACTGATATTTTGAGGTAAGGGATATTATTTTCTTCTTAAATGATATTATTTTCTTCAATATTATTATGCTAAAATATTAACATGAGTTTTTATCAAATTTAGAACTTTTTGTGTCGGGGTTACTATTCACGTATACGTTACTATTCACGTATACAGCACTATTCACGAATACGGCACTATTCACCGAAAAAAAAAATTTCCCTTTTTGTGCAAGATATCTATTATGGTTACTATCTTTGATTGTATCCATGTTTTGATCTTTATTTTTGAATTCTGCTTCACAATTGATTATTATGATGTATTATTGATCTTGGATAAACTGTTATACGAATCCCTACTATTTGTCCTTCTGTCTCACTGGATTTGTTCTCTTTAAGATATTTTTCATCATCCTCGGTCCTAAATGATGATATTACTGAATATCTTTGGCCTGTAGTGCAAAGATGTATGATTACTTGATGAATATCTTTGGCCTGTAGTGCAAAGATTAACAGGTGTTGATATGAACATGACCGACTGGTGATACAAATGAATATCTTTGGCCTATAGTGCAAAGACGAATATTTGATTAAAGATGGTTATTGATTGTTGTTACAGGGATAAAATATTGATGATGGACTTTTAAATCTTAGAAGATAGTAGAACTCATTCTCTACTGGACTCTTCTAATGGTTTGTTATTTCCGCTGTAGTTATTGATTTAAAACTTGTTGTCTATTGTATTCTATTAGATTTTTCCCTGTTGAAGACTAACGATAATTTGTTCTGTATTATCTTAGTCATAATGTTCTTTACTGGGCTAGTTGAGCTCACCTTTTTCCTTTTTGTTCCATTTTTCTCAGGAGGCGAGAATGTAGCGAGTACTAGTCGGGGTATGGAATGATGGTTCTAGAAGTTATTTTAGTAGTCCTCACCATTTTTGTGAAATAATGTATCAATAATTGTAATGAGGACTTATTTGAGTGTGGATATTGTCTAGATGACAATATTTGTATTTAAACTCACAGTTCTTATGTTGTAACAGTAAAGATGTAGTTATTTATATACCATGTATTTTGGCGACTCAGAATGGGTGTTGTATACCTATTTTGGGGGCGTCACAGTTGGTATCAGAGATTAGGGATATGATCCCTGGCTGAGATGTGAGACAAGAACTAGGAGGGGAGAGACGGGGAATTCTTTTGCTAGTATGACATGACTAAGTTTATTTGGTGTTTATTTGGTCGGTCAGAGTATAGGGATAATATATGACATGACTATTAACCCTTGTTTTATGGAAGTATTTAAGAATGGCAGCTGAGAACGTTAATAATGGAGTAAATCAGACCGTGGAGACACCTTTGATCATCACCCAGGGGAACGTGCAACAGGAAGGCATTATTCCTCCTGTAAACAACGTTATCGAGCAAACGATGAATGATGGAATGTTTAGGAGCTTTTTGCAGTTCATGCAAAATCAGACGAGGGAGACTCGTGTGCAGAATACAGGTAGAAATGATAACAACGCGCGGTTTGTCACAGCCAAGCAGTTCAAAGAATTGGGACCACCAGAATTTTAGGGAAAGCCGGATTCGATCATGGCAGAAACGTGGGTCGAGCAAATTACCAAGATATTCGATGTCTTGGAATGCACGGAGGAACAGAAGGTTCCATTCGCCACTTTTATGTTCCGCGGTGAGGAAGACTACTGGTGGGAGTCTGTGAAGCGTACCAGGCCTGACGCACTCAACATGTCCTGGGAAACATTTTAAAAACTGTTCAATGACATGTACTTTCCTGAAAGTATTCGTCATATGAAGGAGGTGGAGTTTATCAGACTGGAACAAAACAACATGACGGTGTCCCAGTACGAAGCAAAGTTTCAGGGTTATCCAGGTTTGCACCTCATTTGGTCGAAAATGAGGAACGAATGACAAGAATGTTTCTGAGAGATCTAAAACTCGAGATTCGACAATATCTTATCTCTCATAAATTTTCTTTATATTCAGATGTTGTAAACAGGGCTAGCTTATTAGAGCGAGATAATGAGTATGTGCAACCGAGGGACCACAACCAGGGTCATATCGGTGGCGGCAGTCATCGAAACAATGAAAACCAGCAGGGAGGAAAACATTCGGACAAAAGCGGTAACCACTCTGGTGGTAATCGTGGTCGTGATAATAAAAGAAGCGAGTCAGGAGGAGATTTCAAGAAGAGAAGGTACAACAATGATAATGTGAAGACGTCAGCACAAACATCAACTGTTTCTAGGGGAGGAGAACGACCACCGGTCGTATGTTACAAATGTGGGAAAGAGGGACATATCAGCCCAAACTGCCCACAACAATCTAAGGTATGTTATAACTGTGGAAAGGAGGGTCATATAGCTCGAGAGTGTTCTGTAGCAAAACCAAGTTCAGCGGGGATGATGACTCCAAAAGTTGTCCCGGATAAGTCAAAATCAGCGGTTCTTGGAAGAACGTTTGTCGTGACTGGCCAAAACGCGAGAAACCCGAACGAGGTGATCACGGGTAAGCTAATCTTGAATTCTTACGAAGTTTATACTTTACTAGATATCGGTTCTACCCATTCTTTTATCTCTCCTGCTTGTGCTCAACGTTTAAACTTGACTCCGGAGAAATTGGACTTTGACTTGTCTGTTGAAACTCCGTTGGGTGAAACCTTCGTTACATCTACAGTTTATAAATATTGCATGATCCAAGTTGGCACTATCACATTACCTGTTGATCTTATCTCTTTA
Organism: Panax notoginseng; assembly: GCA_016801055.1. Taxonomy (NCBI): domain Eukaryota; kingdom Viridiplantae; phylum Streptophyta; class Magnoliopsida; order Apiales; family Araliaceae; genus Panax; species Panax notoginseng. The sequence continues at coordinate 106,614,410 of CM029015.1, forward strand.
AAGATATTTGATTTTGATGTGATTTTAGGAATTGATTGGTTAACCACTCATCATGCTAAATTTGATTGTTTTTGTAAGGTTGTTAGTTTTCATATTCCTAACCAATCTGTCATACGGATTCAAACTGCTAAACCACTAAAATCAGTCACTGTCATATCAAGCCACAAAGCTGTTCGTTTATTAAAAAACGGATGTCAAGTTTTCTTAGCCCACGTTATGGATTTGAACAAAGATAAGTCAGATTTAAATAATATTTCTATTGTTAGAGAATTTCCCGATGTATTTCCTGAAGAACTTCCTGGTCTACCCCCAGAACGTGATGTTGAATTCTTTATTGACCTTGAACCGGGTACAAAACCCATTTCTAAAACCCCATATCGAATGGCTCCTATTGAACTTCAGGAGTTAAAAGTACAACTACAGGAGTTATTAGACATCGGTTTCATTCGTCCTAGTACATCTCCTTGGGGTGCTCCTGTTTTATTCATAAAGAAGAAAGACGGGAGTATGCGACTTTGTATCGACTATAGGGAATTGAACCATGTCACCATCAAGAATAGGTATCCGCTACCTCACATTGATGACCTGTTCAACCAATTACATTAGTAGTCCTCACTATTCTATATAATAGTGTGATAATAATTGTAATGAGGACTCCTTTTGAGTATGGATACCCTCTAGAAGACAATATTTGTATTCAAACTCACAGTTTATGTTTTGTCGTATTGTACACGACAGTTGTATTATTAAGTTATATTTGAATTCTGTACCATGTATCTAACGACTTAAGATGGGTGGTGTATACCTAATTTTGGGGGCGTCACAGTTGGTATCAGAGCTTAGGGATATGATCTCTGGCTAAAATGTGAGGCAAGAACTAGGAGGGGAGAGACGGGGGAATTCTTTCGCTAGTATGACCTACCTAAGTTTATTTGGTATTTAATTGGTCGGTCATAGTATAGGGATAATATGTGATATTTTAATTAACCCTTGTTTTGTTGAAGTATTTGAAAATGGCATCTGAAAATGTTGAGACAAGCAATAGAGCACAGGAGACCGTTGAGTCTCCACAGATCAATAATCAGGACAATATGCAACAGGATGGCGATAATCCTCCTGTAAACAACAACACTGATCAATTGACGAACGACGGTACGTTTAGGAGTTTTTTTGAATTAATGCAACATCAGGCGAAGGCAGAGCCCTGTTCATAATGCAGGTAAAAATAATGGCAACCCACGGTTGGTCACCGCTAAGTAGTTCAAGGAGCTGGGACCACCGGAGTTTTTGGGAAAGCCATAACCACTTAAGGCAGAGACGTGGTTAAAGCAGATCACCAAGATATTTGATGTCTTGGGATGCTCAGAGGAGCAAAAGGTTCCCTTTGCCACCTTTATATTACGTGAAGAGGCAAATTACTGGTGGGAATCTATAAAACGTACCCAGCCTGACGCACTCAAGATGTCTTAGGAGAAGTTCCAAGAGTTGTTCAATGACAAGTACTTTCTTGAAAGCATTCGTCACCTGAAGGAGGTGGAATTTATTAAGTTGGAGCAAAACAACATGACCGTGTCGCAGTACGAAGCCAAGTTTGCCGAGTTGTCCCGATTTGCTTCCCATTTGGTTGATAATGAGGAGAGAATGACATGAATGTTTCTAAGAGGTTTGAAACCTGAGATACGTCAATATCTTATCTCTCATAAACTGTGTTTGTATTCAGATATTGTTAATAAGGCTCAGTTATTGGAGCGCGATAACGAGTCAACCCAACCAAAAGAGAGCAGCCGACAAAATGATAATACCGATGATAACAGTCATCAAAGAGGTGACAATAAGCATGGAGGGAATCAACATGCCAGAAATGGTAACTACTTCGGTGGTAATCATGGCCTAAACAATAAGAATGAACATTTCAAGAAGAGAAGGTTCAACAATGACGTGAAGACGTCGGCACCAGCACTCGTTTCAAGGGAAGAAGAACGACCGCCGGTCGTATGTTTCAAATGCGGACAGGAGGGACACATCCGTCCAAACTGACGCAGTAATCTAAAGAGTGTTTTAATTGCGGAAGAGAAGGTCACCTAGCTCGATTTTGTCGTATGTTGAAGTCAAGTCCAGCTGAGATAGTGATGCCAAAGGATGTCCCAGACAAGCCAAAGCCGGTAGTTTAAGAGAGAGCATTTTTTTTTCGTGACAAGGAACCTGAATAAAATTATCACGGGTATGTTAATCATAAACTCCTGCGAAGGCTATACTTTATTCGATATTGGTTCTACCCATTCTTTTATCTCTCTTGCTTGCGTTCAACGTTTAAATTTGACTCCGGAGAAGATAGACTTTGACTTATTGGTTGAAACTTCGTTAGTAGAAACCGTCATTACCTCTACTGTTTATAAATCTTATTTGATTCAAATCGACACTTTCACGTTACCTGTCGATCGTATCTCTTTGAAAATACTTGCCTTTGATGTGATTTTAGGAATCGATTGGTTAACTACTCATCATATTTTTTTTTGTAAGGTTGTTAGCTTTCATACTCCTAACCAACCTGTTATGCGAATTCAAAGTAACCAAACCACTAAAGTAAATCATTGTCATATCAAGCCATAAGTAAAGAGCCCTGAGCCTTTATCTGGTGACTTCCTTGTGTGGAATGCACTGAAGCCAGACTTTCTGTAGGCGATGTCGTGAATGATGATGGCAAGTTGATAGGTATCAATGTGACGTGCTATCCAAGTCTTGGATGAGGGTCACAGTTTTGAACGATATTTCTATTGTTAAAAAATTTCCTGTCGTATTCGTGAAGACTTCTTAGCCTACCCCAGAGCATGAAATCGAATTTTGTATTGACCCCAGTATAAAACTCATTTCTTAAACCCTTAAATATTTCTTCAACTAAAACGAACGTATTATACGCCACAGACGTTGGCTCGAGCTGTTAAAGATTACGATCGTACCATTCAATATCATCGTGGAAGTACGAACGTGGTAGCTGATGCGTTGAGTAGAAGATCGTATGCGGTTACAAGTGCGAATATACGAACCCACGTGAAGATAACGAATATACGAGTAGAATCGACTTTAATTGATAAAGTTAAAGCCGCTTAAGCTACATACTCAGAGCTGATGAATGTGAAGAAGAAGGTTCAAGAGGGCGTTATTCTAGAAGCAAGAATCGATGAAGAGAGGAAATCTTAACCCTCGATTTAATTGACCCATTTGAAATCCTCGGTCGAGTAGGAACTGTGGCTTATAGACTCGTTTTACCACCAAGTATGTCGTGTGTTCATAACATTTTTAACGTATTGATGTTACGTAAATATGTGGATGACCCGAACCACATTATTGATTTAGAACCGGACGAGATAGCGGATAATTTAACGTATGAAGATGTACCTATTAAAATCATGGAATGTATTCAACACTCAAAGGTTATACCTCAAGAGTTAGAATTTGACGAAGTGTCCTCATCTGTTCGGCATATCAGGTACGTACGTAAATTTCGAGGGCGAAATTTCATAAGGAGGGGAGATTGTGAAACCCCAGATTTTATGAATAAAGATTTAATTATTTTTCGAAATATTTTTTAAATATTATGGTGTAAATTTGAGATAATGTTATAGTTGCGGGTAGTATTTATAAATTTTGTAAAGTATGCAAGTTGTTGTATTATATTCGATTGGTCGGGGAATATTATTTTTGTCGGGGAATATTCGTACGACGGCACAATTATTGGTGGACCCCACAACAGAATTATTGTTGGATTGAGAAAACGACAAAAATATTTTATGAAAATAACGGCAGAAGTTTTACCGTTAATACTATTGAACTACTCGGTAGTAAAAGTACAGTAATACGTGTGGTTGCATAGTAGCATACGGTATTGATTATTAAGGCTTACGTGATAAGTCACTCAGTTTTGTTTTATTAGTATTACTAATGTAATAAAACAGAAAAGCTTTTTATATAAAACAGAATACTTTTATAAAGTTATTCGTTTTATTAGGCTAATAGTAAAATCTTTTTAAATAAAACAGAATACTTTTATAAAGTTATCTGTTTTATTAGACAATAATTAGAATATATTATATTTTATTATACATAGTGTTTGCATAGTAAAATCTTTTATAAAGTTATTCGTTTTATTAGATTATAAATAGAATATATTATATTTTATTTAAAAGATTTTGCTTTAAATATGGACCGTCCGATTAAAAGTAAATCAATATGGATCGTTCATGAATTAGTAACTATGCAGTCCATTCTTCTATAAATAGAAGCTCATTCCTTCATTATTTCTTACGAATTCACTGAAACTATAGAGAGAGAAATTATAGAGAGAAAGAAGAAAAGTATTCTGCTACTTCACTACTCCGATATCAAGTTTCTTTTACGGTAAGGGATATTATTTGTTGTACTCGTAAGGAGTATTATTTTCTTTTGTATTCATGAAGAGAACTTATGTTATTCCATTCTTTATTATTCTGCTGGAATAATCAGTATACGCGGACTACCCTATACTTGGTGACATTCTTCTATTATTCCGTCTTTATTATTATTCTGTTGGAATATCCTGTCTGTGCGTTTTACGCTGGACCTGGTTCCGTCTTTACTATTATTCTGTTGGAATATCCTGTCTGTGCGTTTTACGCCAGACCTGGTTCCATTATTCATTATTCTATCGGAATATCATGTCTGTGCGTTTACGCTGGACCTGGTTCCATTATTTATTATTCTGTCGGAATATCCTGTCGGTGCGTTTACGCATGACCTGGTTCTATTATTTATTTTCCTGTTGGAATAACATGTCTGTCCGGTCTATTGCATGCATGGTGATTTCTTTTGTTATTCCATTCTTTATTATACTCAGTTGGTTAAAACTTTTACTTCTATACTCCATGAAATTAGTGGAATATCCTTGATATTTGCGCTTCATCCAGTATCTTTTCATGGAAATATTCTTCTGAGCATTCTTGAATTTTACTCTACAAAGCAGTATCATGTTGACAATTTGGACGTTATCAGTTCCTAGATAAATTAATTCTTGAACTTGTTTTATTGAATTCTTATATCATTGTCATCATCCTCATGTTTATATTTTGTTGAAAGTCATCTATGACCTATAGTGCATAGATTGACTTGGTATGATTATGACCAGAGATTATTCGGTGTAATCATGACCGTAATGTTACAAATGATGTGGAAAAAGTCCTCATTGGCCCGTAGTACATTGATGGACAGTTTTTGGTATGATTATGGCTATGGATTCTCTTTGGCCATAGTGCAAAGATGAATTGTTTTATGGCATGATCAGGACCGTTGATGAAAACATGATTATCTTTAGCCGTAGTGTATAGATAATTCGTGGTCGTGATACTAAAGAATATCCTTGGCCGTAGTGCAGGGGTGATTCGATGATGTGAATTATTTATTAAGTTGAGTCACAGCGATAAAAGTCATGAAAAACCTTTTAAATCATAAAAGATAGTAGATTTTATTCTCTATTTGACTCTTTTAATGGATTGCTAGTTCCGCTGTAGTTAAACTTGATGTGTATTGTATTTTATCAGTTTAACATTGTTTAAGACTAATGATAATTTATTCTGCATTATCTTAGTCATAATATTTCTTACTGGGCTAGTTGAGCTCACCCTTTCTTTCACTGTTCTCTTCAGGAAATGAGAATATAGTTGGGACGAGTCGAGAAACGGAGTGATGAACCAGATGATAGCATTAGTAGTCATCACTATTCTATGTAATAGTGTAATAATAATTGTAATGAAGACTTCTTTTGAGTGTGGATACCCTCTAGAAGATAATATTTGTATTCAAACTCACAGTTTATGTTTTGTCGTATTGTACACCACAGTTGTATTATTAAGTTGCATTTGAATTCTGTACCATGTATCTGGCAACTCAAGATGGGTGATGTATACCTAATTTTGGGGGCGTCACAGGAAGGCAATATTCCTCCTGTAAACAACACTACCGAACAAACGATAAATGATGGGATGTTTAGAAGTTTTTTACAGTTCATGCAAAATCAGACGAGGGAGACTCGTGTACAAAATACGGGTGGAAATGATAGCAACGCGCGGCTTGTCACAGCCAAGCAGTTCAAAGAGTTGGGACCACCAAAATTTATGGAAAAACCGGATCCGATCAAGGTAGAAACGTGGGGTAAGAAAATTACCAGGATATTTGATGTCTTGAGATGCACAGTGGAACAGAAGGTTCCATTCGCCACCTTTATGTTCCGTGCTGAGGCAGATTACTGGTGGGAATATGTGAAGCGTACCCAGCCAGCCACACTCAATATGTAACACCCCCTTTCCAAAAATAGAAAGAGAGGTTACTCAAAACACAACAGAACTAAGGAATATCACAAGGCTCTAAACCACAAAATAATAATCTCATAATAATTAAATGTCATAAGACAAACCATAATAAATTCTACATTGGCTCAAACCACAATCTAAAATAATTATTACAATTCCAAATAAACTAACATATCGAGCCTAAACAAAATATCTCTGAACCAATGGAATGAAAGGAGCTCTCATCACACTTGCCCTTGATCCCCCTGATTACCTACCGGAAGAAAAACACAGCATGAGCCAAATGCTCAGTACGGATATAGAATACAAATAATGAACCGAAATAACTAACTCAATTTATTGAACTGAACTGAAATGAACAAAACTAAAACAACAAAATAATAGGCTGAATCAAATGGCTAAGTGTTATTTCATACCGAGCTCAAAATAAATAGTAATATACCTTGCCACAAAGGCAAGTCAAATAATGCCACACAGGCAATCACACATCGGACTGCGCAATCCAGATGCATGCAAAATCGGAAGGCGTGTTTGGCACAAACATCACCACTCTGCAGAACAGAACAGAATAAAAAACTAGGGTCGACCCATACACCTTCCACAACAAAACACCAAATGGCCAACTCCTACCGGAGCATAAAACGGAGATGCCATGGACTGATCACACCGCCACAGAAGGTGGCATGCCTCGGTGCCAAGAGGACATGCCTGTTGTACCCCCACAGGTGGTTATAGCTCAGGTGTACCCTACGATATTCTAACAAAAATATCATGTCACAACACATGCGAAACAATATCAACACAAATGGGTTCTAACGTGTACATGTTAGATCGAACGAATCATCAACACAAGTCTCCAAAAATAAACTAATATGTAAATCATTACAAAAATTGAATAAATCTTAAACATGATAAATAAGTTCAAAGAGTACAAACATGAGTTCTAAATATAAAAGCCCCAAAACGAAACTATCATATGGATTTGAGAAGGAACAGACATGTAAAACAATAACTAACTTCTAAACGAAAACAAAATGAACAAATCAAAATTAAAAGGATTATATATCGTTGAAGAAGTACAAAATCCATACCTGGAATCGATAATGCAATACCCAAAGTATATTCTAAAAACTCATTTAGACTCTCTCCGTTCAATCTAAATAATTTAATAAGATTTTATTACAATTCAATCATTAATAACATAATACTATTAAATTTATTATTAAGAACTTTTATGACTATGTTAGTAAAATTAATTAATTCAAATTAATAAATATAACTTCAATTGATTTACTAATTCCGTATACAATTTCATGGACAAATGATTATTAACATATAATATACGAAATCAATTGATTTACGAAATTAATGCCGGCAAGTGTTGCAGGCTTGTAATCAATATGATATATATATAATCCTAATTACTTTACCAAAAGTCTAGTAGCTTTCGCTTTCATCCTGCATCACGTTAACTTCTTTTTTCTTTTCTTTTTTTTTAGCAGTAGGTTCAATATATATATATATATATATATATATATATATATATAATATATATATATATATATATATATATATATACCATCATCATGAAGCTATCCACTTTAACCCATTAAAATCAAATTCTACAGAAGTAATATACATATATATAAAACATATATTTTTACTTTAAGGGGCAATGAACATTCTATAAGGAAGATCTATCAAAATTTCTAAAGAAAAAGTAATCACTTACCAAATCGATCTTGCCAAAAAAAATCAACTTTAAACAATTTTCTCCTCTTCAGTTTATGCAGTTGCGCCTATTTTTTTTTCTTTTATCAGACGAAAGAATGTAGTATATATTATGTAGGGTTCCTGATTCAGTTATTTATTTATTTATTACTCATCTTATTAATTTTCTTAATTAGAAAAGGATTTAATATTACAAAACACAGATTAGATCCAATTAAATTAAGCCCAACTTTACCAAGTTAATTTACCTAACACTTATTAATACATTATTAGCCCACACAAATTAAATAACTAGTTTGACCCAAAATAAATGACAAAATCCAATTAATATATTTTAAAACAAAATAATTTTTATTATTTAATATTTATTTATTATTATTATTTTTTTCGGGTATTACATCACCTACCCCTTAAAAAGGATTTCGTCCCCGGAATCAAAAGAATGGAACGCACCTAATTTTCAAAGAGATACGGATACTCCACTCGAATAAACTCCTCCATCTCCCATGTAGCCTCCCGCTCCGAATGATTTCTCCACAAAACCTTAACAAACGGAATAGTCTTCCTCCTCATAATCCGCTCTTGACGATTCAAAATCGCCTCGGCTCGCTCATCACAAGTAAGATCCTCCTGAATCTTATCGAATGGATATTGCACCACGTGCAACGGATGATAATGATAACTTCTCAACACCGACACATGGAACACGTTGTGCACATGAGCTAGCTGTGGAGGCAAAGCTAACCGATATGCAACTTCACCAACCCTCTCCAAAATCTCAAAAGGACCGATATATCGCGGACTAAGTTTCCCTTTCAACCCAAATCACTGAATGCCCTTCCAAGGAGAAACTTTTAGAAACACATGCTCCCCAGGTTCAAACTCTAAAGTCCTCCTATGCTTATCAGCATAACACTTCTGCCGTGATCGAGCCGACTTCAATTTCTCCTTAGCCGCCGCTACTGCTACCTTCTCCGTAGTGATTTGAACTAACTCAAGCCCTTCTATGGCCTTTTCGCCAACCTTATCCCAACAAGTTGGTGCCCGACACTTTGTACCATACAACGCCTCAAAAGGAGCCATCCCAATACTTGCATGTCAGTTGTTGTTATAAGCAAACTCAACTAGGCTCAAGTAATCATCCTAATTACCCGACCATTCAAGTGCACAAGACCTCAACATGTCCTCCAATGTCAAAATAGTTCGTTCGGATTGCCCATCAGTTTGCAGATGAAAAGAAGTACTAAAGTTTAGCCAAGTGCCCCAAGCTCGTTGAAACCCTTTCCAGAACCGTGAACTGAACCGTGGGTCCCGATCTGAAACAATAGACATCGGAGTACCATGAAGTCTAACAATCTCCTGTTGAAAGATTTGTGCCAACCTATCCACTGAGTAACCCTCATGGATAGCCAAAAAGTGTGCCGATTTGGTCAGTCAATCCACCACTACCCAAATGGCATCATTCTTCTTAAAAGTCTTCGACAAACCAGTCACAAAATCCATTGTGATATCCTCCCACTTCCACACTGGAATATCTAACTGTTGCAACAAACCACTAGCTTATTGATGTTCTATCTTCACTTGTTGACAAGTGAGACACTTCCCAACATATTCAGCCACGTCTCGTTTCATCCTATTCCCCCAAAAATTTTTCTTCAAATCCCTATACATCTTTGTAGAACCTGGATGAATAGAAAATGGTGAACTATGAGCCTCAGCTAACACAGCCTCCTGAATAATTGGATCCAACGATACACACAACCGCTCACCTAACCAAATCACATCATGATCATCAATACGAAACTCGGGTTGCTTGCCCTCCTCTATATTCTGTGTCATACTCCATAATTCTCCATCTTCCTTTTGAGCATCTTTGACCCATGAGATAAGAGATGACTCCACTCTCATACCTGCCAAATGCCCATCTGAACCTTGCACGTATAACTCCAACTCTAACCGTTTCATATCCAAAATAAGTTGAGGTTGTGTAATAAGGGCTGCTACACTTCCTGAACTCTTTCGGCTAAGAGCATCTGCAACCACATTTGCCTTCCTTAGGTGATACTGAATTCTAGCATCATAATCTTTTAGAAACTCCAACCAACACCTCGGCCTCATGTTGAGCTCCTTCTGAGTGAAGATGTATTTAAGACTTTTATGATCGGTGAAGATATCACAAGTCTCGCCATACAAATAATGCCTCCAAATCTTTAGGGCAAAGATCACCGCTGCCAACTCCAAATCATGTGTGGGATAATTCACCTCGTAAGGTTTAAGCTGTCTAGAAGCATAAGCAATCACCTTACCGTGTTGCATTAAGACACACCCCAAACCTTTTTTAGAAGCATCGCTATAAATCTGATAACCTCCTTTCCCCGGTGGCAATGCAAGTATAGGAGCTGTCACAAGTCGTTTCTTCAATTCCTTGAAACTCTTCTTGCACTCCTCATTCCACACAAACTTTGTGCCCTTTCTTATCAACTGAGTTAATGGCAAGGCAAGTAACAAAATCCCTTCCAAAAACCTCTTATAATACCCTGCCAAACCCAAGAAACTCCTAATCTCTGTCACTGTAGTAGGTCTTGGCCATTTAGTGATAGCCTCAACCTTCGTAAGATCCACTTTAATGCCTTCAGCAGAAATAACATGTCCCAAGAATGTGACTTGCTCCAACCAAAACTCGCATTTAGAGAATTTAGAATATAATTTCTCTTTCTGCAAAATCCCCAACACCGTGCTAAGATGCTCCTCATGCTCTTCCTTAGACTTGGAGTAAACCAAAATGTCATCAATAAAGACTATAACAAATTGGTCCAAATACACCCTAAACACCCCGTTCATCAAATTCATAAACACTGTCGGAGCGTTAGTTTACCCGAATGGCATCACCAGAAACTCGTAATGCCCATATCGAGTGCAAAAAGTTGTCTTAGGGATATCCTCGTCCCTCACTCTCAATTGATGATAACCCGATCTCAAGTCTATCTTCGAAAAATATTTTGCCCCACGAAGTTGGTCAAACAAGTAATCAATCCTCGGCAATGGATACTGATTCCTGATGGTAATCTTGCTCAACTCCCTATAGTCTATGCACAGCCTCATAGACCCATCCTTCTTCTTCACAAACAAAATTGGAGTACCCCATGGCAAAACACTCGGTCGAATCACACCACGATCTAATAGTTCCTGTAACTTCTCTTTTCAACTCTTGTAACTCCAACGGTGCCATCCGATACGGTGCCTTAGAGATAGGCTCCGTACCAAGAACAAGCTCAATAGCAAACTCCACTTCTCGCCGCGGTGGTAACCCTGACAACTCCTCAAGAAACATATCAAAAAAATTATGAACAATAGGAACATCCTCAATATGGCACTCACCCTTAGAGGTATCCTTCACAAACGCCAAATACCCCTCACAACCCTTTGCCACCAACTTTCCAGCCTTCAAAGCTGAAATTAACTTCACTACTCTACTAGGCTGTGAGCCCTGAAATACGAACTTTGGAGACTTCACATCTCCAAATATAACCTTCTTCGCTTGACAATCGATAGTGGCCTGGTGCTTATCCTACCAGTCCATCCCAAGAATGACATCGAAATTATGCATACTCATCGGAAGAAGATTAGCCCTACGAATCCTATCCCCAAAACTGATCGCATACCCTTGATACAAATCAAAAATAACAACAGAAGTCCCTACCGGGGAAGAAATAGACATAACAGAATCTAATAACTGAGATGGCACACCCAGGTGCCGAACAAAATACTGAGCAACAACGAAATGAATAGAACCTGTATAAAAAAAAATAGATGCCTCACGATTGCCAACTAAAAGAGTGCCAGAAACAGTACATGGTGCACCTGCCGCCTAGTTATACGTCAAGGCAAACACTCGACCACCCTGACGCTGACCTCCATTGCCACCATTATCACCACCTCCACCATTTTTGCGTGGATCGGTACAATCCTTAGTAATATGACCTATCTGTCCACACAAAAAGCATGCACCGATGAGTCTGTGGCACTGCCTCCCTGGATAATTAGCCCCATAAGTAGCACAAGGAGCTATCGGAATAAGATTCGGGTTACCCCCACCAGCTGGTCCTGGATAACGACCCTGATTCTGCCCTTGCTGACAATTCTGTTGACGATTCTGACCATGCCAAGGTACCTGAAGCTGACGATTATGCCTTTGCATCTACTGATAACCCCTATTTTAATTCTGGCCACGTCACTGCCCCTGCTGGCCGCCACAATTTTTGTTCCACTGACCACTTTGATTCTTCCTATGCTAACCCGAAGCTTAACCCTGCTGGTCATCTCTGTCCCTCTTTCGACTCCCTTTCAGTTTCGAAGACCGAAAGTCCTGTCGCTCTATCTCAATATTCTTGGCTGCATTGGCCACTGTTGACACATCTAGAAACTTGTTGTTAATAAGATGATGGCGATACCTGTAATAAATCAGCCACTTAAACTTCTCTACATGTTCTGCTGCAGTCCCTGCTGAGGTTCCCGCAAAGCCTGCCAACCTAGTAAACCTCGTCATGAAATCCATGATGGACTCATCATCTTTCTGCCGAATAGACAAATATTCTCTGGCATAGGCCTCTTTATCAGCAGCTGAGAAGTACTGCTGATAAAAGACCTCACAAAACTCCGCCCAACTAAGTGTTTCAGCATAACCATCACCCTTGGTTACTTTCGTCGCCTTCCACCACCTTTGTGCATCCCCTTCCAGCTTATAAGCTGCAAGCAACACTTTCTGATTCTCTGACCACCCCAACACATCAAAAATCTTCTCTAGGTGGGCAATCCAATTCTCTACCTCAATTGGAGTCGGTGTTGAACTGAATGATTGTGGTTTCTACTTCTGAAACCTTTCCAACCATACATACATTGTAACCCCCTACTGATCATGACCATCTGCATTCCCTTTCCTCAACATTTTAATGCGGACCATTATTTCCCAGGTTTTCTTGCTTAGGAATTTCTGGTGGCGGCTACTGGACTGCCTGTACAACCTGTGCCACCAACTGAGGTAAAGCCTGATTCACCAAGGTAGCCAATTGAGCATTTATCTGATCATTAGGTTGCTCACTGGGCTGACCCTCATCTTTTCCCCTATTGTTGCCTCGCCTCCCATCAACTCTGACAGATCTACGAGCCATCTAAGAAAGAGATCACGAAAAGATAACAAAACAGATTAGAGATAGATTCAAATATAGCTGATATGATAGCTGAACAAAAAATCAAACAGAACAAAAATCTAACCCAGAAGTTTACCCATAACTCACAGGTCAAACCTAAATAGGTTTTCTACAAGAAAGAAACTAACCTCTAATACCAACTCTATAACACCCCCTTTTTGAAATAGAAAGAGAGGTTACTCAAAACACAACAGAACTAAGGAATATCACAAGGCTCTAAACCACAAAATAATATTCTCATAATAATTATATGTCATAAGACAAACAATAATAAATTCCACACTGGCTCAAACCACAATCTAAAATAATTATTATAATTCCAAATAAACTAGCATATCAAGCCTAAACAGAATATCTCTAAACCATTGGAATGAAGGGAGCTCTTATCACACTTTTCCTTGATCCCCTTGTTTACCTACCGAAAGAAAAACATAGCATGAGCCAAATGCCCAGTACGGAAATAGAATATAAATAATGAACCGAAATAACTAACTCAATTTAATGAACTGAACAAAACTAACACAACGAAATAATAGGCTGAATCAAATGGCTAGGTGTTATTTCATACCGAGCTCAAAATAATAGGTTGAATCAAATGGCTAGCTTGTTCCTTTATGTTTAAAAAGTGTTATATTATATTAAAACTGTCTTCAGACTATGTTTAAGCTTAAGTAGGATTATGTAATAAGTCTTTATTCAATTTTATTATGTAATCTATTAAGTACTGTAGCTTGCGAGACTTGGGGGAATAATTATAATAAATCATTGTATATTATTCTAAATTGGATTTTCCGCTGTGAATATGTAATTCTAGTTATTATGGTATTACCATGACTACATGATGAATCGAATTCGAGTGACCAAGTGGTGGTCCGAATTTGGGGGCGTCATAGTTACTATTCACGTATACGACACTATTCACGTATACGGCACTATTCACGAATATGATACTATTCACGAGTACTATTCACGAAGTATAATTTTTCTTGTAGAATTTCTACCTTTTTGTGTCAAGGTTACTATTTACGTATACGACACTATTCACGTATACGGTACTATTCACGAATATAGTACTATTCATAAGAAAATAAATTTTTTTCTTTTTTGTCCAAGATGTCCATTATGGTTACTATCTTTGATTATATCCATATTTTGATCTTCATTCTTGAATTTTACTCCACTATGGTTTATTATGGAGTATTTTTGAACTTGGATTATCTAAAGTACGAATCCCTAATCTTTGTCCTTTTATCTCACTGGATTCGTTTATTTAAAATATTTTTTATCATCCTCGGTCCTAAATGATGATATAATTGAATATCTTTGGCTTGTAGTGCAAAGATGAATGATTACTTGATGAATATCTTTGGCCCATAGTGCAAAGATGGATAGGTGTTGAGATGAGCATGACCAACTGGTAATACAAATAAATATCTTTGGCCCGTAGTGCAAAGATGAATATTTAGTTCAAGATGTATAATGATTGATGTTACAGGGATAAAATATTGATGATGGACTTTTAACTCATAAAAGATAATAGATTTCATTCCATTATATTTTATCAGATTTGTTGAAGGCTAACGATAATTTGTTGTTCATTATCTTAGTCATAATGTTCTTTACTGGGCTAGTTGAGCTCACCCTTTTCCTTTTTATTCCATTTTTCTTCTCAGGAGGCGAGAATATAGCAGAAACTAGTCGGGGGTGTGGAGTGATGTTCCCAGTCAGTTGTTTTAGCAGTCCTCACTATTTTGTAAAATAGTGTTTCAATAATTGTAATGAGGACTTATTTGAGTTTGAATATTGTCCAGAAGACAATGTTTGTATTTAAACTCACAGCATATGTGTTGTCAAATTTTACACGACAATTGTAATAATGAAGTTGTAGTTATTTTTTGTACCATGTATGTATCGACTCAGAATGGGTGATGTATACCTATTTTGGGGACATCACAGTTGGTATCAGAGCTTAGGGACGTGGAATTTAATATTGGGGACAAGATCGACAAAAGAGTTATGCGGATCTTCATCGGAAGGACGTTGAATTTAATATTGGGGATCATGTATTATTACGTGCTGCACCATGGAAGGGAGTTACAAGATTTGGGAAGAGAGGAAAGCTCAATCCAAGATTTGTTGGTCCATTTGAGATTCTTGAGCGAATAAAAAATGTGGCATATAGACTCGCATTACCTCCAAGCATGTCTCATGTTCATAATATTTTTCACATATATATGCTTCGTAAATATGTTAAAGATCCGAACCACATTATTGAGTTAGAACCAGACGAGATAGCTGAAGATTTAACGTACGAGGATGTACCTGTTAAGATCTTGGATAGGAAAGAGCATATCCTACGCACGAAAGTTATATGATAAGTTAAGGTTTTGTGGAGAAACCATGCTATTGAAGAAATGACCTGGGAGTTGGAATCAGAAATGAAAGCGAGGTATCCTCACCTTTTTGAAACATCAGGTACGTACGTCAATTTCGAGGACGAAATTTCATAAGGAGGGGAGGTTGTAAGACCCCAACTTATTAATGAATAAAATTAAATTTTCTCTAAATATTATTGTGAATAATAAGGGGTTAATTTGATATAATACTTTGGTTATGGGTAAAATGTGCAAATTTTACAAAATAAGCAAGTGGTTATAAAATATTCATTTTGTCGGGGAATATTCGTTTGGTCGTGGAATATTCTTGCTGTTGGGGAATATTCATACGACGGCGCAGCCTTGTGTGGGCCCCATAACGGAAAGCGATTGGATGAAAAAAACGACAAGTATAAGTTATTTATAAATAACGGCGTAGTTGTTACCGTTAATACTGTTGGAATACCCGATGGTTAAAATACAGTAGCACACGGTATTGCACCAATTATTGATTCTTACGTAAGAAGACAGTACTCAATAATTGTTACAGTAGTTATTGTTCAATATTTTATTTTATTGATTCAATAATTGCTGCGTTGATATTTTATATTATTGTTGTTTTAATAATTATTGTTGCACAGTATTTTCCATTATCACATCAATAATTCATATTATTTGAATAATATTATTATATAACATTATTGGCAATGTCTAGAAAGTTCTGTCTAAGGAGAGGTTTGGTCATCTAATTGCGCGCCAGTAAGGAAAAATCCTTATTGGAAAGTCCCCTCTTTCTTGGGAACGGCCTGGTTGTCATAAATGTGATTCTGTAATATTATTTGTGAATAATTAATTATTGATTTATAAGATAAGAAAATATTTATTTTATGTAGATATAAACGAGGATATATTTTTTGTGTTAAATAAAAGAAAGGAGTTAATGTTGAGGTTTTTATCAGTATTTTTGTCGTAATGGAGGTATTAAAAATCAGGGTTTTTGAGATATTTTGCGGGGGTTATAATTTTTTAATCCGACCGTTGGATCGTGATAATTTTTGGATATGTTATACATATATAAGTTGAGTATATGTCCACAAATTTTGAACCGTTAAAAATGAACGTATGATTTATTATGAATTTTACGAGATGACTGGTTCAGAAATTGTTGAATTTTCGGAGTTTATCATTTTGATGGAAAATTCTAGAATTGGTGGGCCCCACTCTTGGTTGGTAAAGAAATGTGCTGAGATTTTTATTCAAATGTGGTGGTGATAAAATATAGCAGGTAAAGCCATCAGGTTGCAGGTTAAGTCTGCTTGGGCGTGCTAACATTTTCCGATAAATAGAGGGCTAAGTTAGAATTGAAAATCACACCAGAAATAAGTTTTCTCTCATTCTCTCTCTAGATTATTGAGTGTATTTTGTGAGTATTTAGATACTTTGAGAGTTTCTGTTCATCAGAGCAAGTTTCTTTCAGCCTTATACCGGTATTCCAACCAGAAGTATTGATATTTTGAGGTAAGTGATATTATTTTCTTCTTAATGATATTATTTTCTTCAATATCATTATGCTGAAATATTGATATGAGTTTTTCTTTATCAAATTTGGAACTTTTTGTGTCGGGGTTACTATTCACGTATACAGCACTATTCACGTATACGGTACTATTCACGAATACGGCACAATTCATCGAAAAATAAAATTTTTCCTTTTTGTCCAAGATGTCTATTATGGTTACTATCTTTGATTGTATCCATGTTTTTATCTTTATTTTTGAATTCTGCTTTACAATTGATTATTATGAAGTATTATTGATCTTGGATAAACTATTATACGAATCCCTAATATTTGTCCTTCTGTTTCACTGGATTCGTTCTCTTTAAGATATTTTTCATCATCCTCAGTCCTAAATGATGATATTACTGAATATCTTTGGCCTGTAGTGCAAAGATGTATGATTACTTGATGAATATCTTTGGCCTGTAGTGCAAAGATGAACAGGTGTTGAGATGAACATGACTGACAGGTGATACAAATGAATATCTTTGGCCTGTAGTGCAAAGATGAATATTTGGATAAAGATGATTATTAATTGATGTTACAGGGATAAAATATTGATGTTGGACTTTTAAATCTTAGAAGATAGTAGAATTCTTTCTCTACTTAACTCTTCTAATGGTTTGCTATTTCCGCTGCAGTTGTTGATCTAAAACTTGTTGTCGATTATATTCTATCATATTTTTCCATGTTGAAGACTAACGATAATTTATTGTATATTATCTTAGTCATAATATTCTTTACTGGGCTAGTTGAGCTCACCCTTTTCCTTTTTGTTCCATTTTTCTTCTCAGGAGGTGAGAACATAGCAGGATCTAGTCGGGATATGGAGTGATGGTTCTAGAATGATGTTTTAGCAGTCCTCACTATTTCTGTAAAATAGTGTTTGAATAATTGTAATGAGAATTTATTTGAGTGTGGATATTGTCCAGAAGATAATATTTGTATTTAAACTCACAGTATATGTGTTGTCGTATTTTGCACGACAATTGTATTATTGAAGTTGTAGTTTTCTTTCTGTACCATGTATTTGGTGACTCAGAATGGGTGTTGTATACCTATTTTAGGGACGTCGCAGTTGGTATCAGAGCTTAGGGATATGATCCCTGGCTGAGATGTGAGACAAGAACTAGGAGAGGAGAGACGGGGAATTCCTTCGCTAGTATGACCTGACTAAGTTTATTTGGTGTTTATTTGGTCGGTCAGTGTATAGGGATAATATATGACATGACTATTAACCCTTGTTTTATGGCAGTATTTAAGAATGGCAGCTGAGAACGTTAATAATGGAGTAAATCAGACCGTGGAGACACCTTTGATCACCACCTAGGGGAACGTGCAACAGGAAGGCAATATTCCTCCTGTAAACAACGTTACCGAGCCAACGATAAATGATGGAATGTTTAGGAGCTTTTTGCAGTTCATGCAAAATCAGACGAGGGAGACTCGTGCGCAGAAATACGGGTGGAAATGATAACAACGCGCGGTTTGTCACAGCTAAGCATTTCAAAGAATTGGGACCACCAGAATTTAAGGGAAAGCCGGATCCGATCATGGCGGAAATGTTGGTCAAGCAAATTACTAAGATATTCGATGTCTTGGGATGTACGGAGGAACAGAAGGTTCCATTCGTCACCTTTATGTTCCGCGCGGTGAGGCAGACTACTGCTGGGAGTCTGTGAAGCGTACCCAGCCTGACGCACTCACACATGTCCTAGGAAACATTTCAAAAACTGTTCAATGACAAGTACTTTCCTGAAAGTATTCGTCATATGAAGGAGGTGAAGTTTATCAGACTGGAACAAAACAACATGATGGTGTCCCAGTACGAGGCGAAGTTTGCAGAGTTATCCAGGTTTGCACCTCATTTGGTCGAAAATGAGGAACGAATGACAAGGATGTTTCTGAGAGGTCTAAAACCCGAGATTCGGCAATATCTTATCTCTCATAAATTTTATTTATATTCAGATGTTGTAAACAGGGCTCAATTATTAGAGTGAGATAATGAGTATGTGCAACCGAGGGACCACAACCAGGGTCATACCGGTGGCGGCAGTCATCGAAGCAATGAAAACCAGCAGGGAGGAAAACATTTGGACAAAAGCGGCAACCACTCTGGTGGTAATCGTGGTCGTAATAATAGAAGGGGCGAGTCGGGAGGAGATTTCAAGAAGAGAAGGTAGAACAATGATAATGTGAAGACGTCAGTACAAACATCAACTGTTTCTAGGGGAGGAGAACGACCACCGGTCGTATGTTACAAATGTGGGAAAGAGGGACATATCAGCCCAAACTGCCCACAACAATCCAAGGTATGTTATAACTATGGAAAGGAGGATCATATACCTCGAGAGTGTTCTGTAGCAAAATCAAGTTCAGCGGGGATGGTGACTCCAAAAGTTGTCTCGGATAAGTCGAAATCAGCGGTTCCTGGAAGAGCGTTTGTCGTGACTGGCCAAAACGCGAGAAACCCGAACGAGGTGATCACGGGTAAGCTAATCTTGAATTCTTGCGAAGTTTATACTTTACTAGATACCGGTTCTACCCATTCTTTTATCTCTCCTACTTGTGCTCAACGTTTAAACTTGACTCCGGAGAAATTGGACTTTAACTTATCTGTTGAAACTCCGTTGGGTGAAACCTTCGTTACATCTACAGTTTATAAATCTTGCATGATCCAAGTTGGCACTATCACATTACCTGTTGATCTTATCTCTTTAAAGATACTTGCTTTTGATGTGATTTTAGGAATTGATTGGTTAACCACTCATCATGCTAAAATTGATTGTTTTCGTAAGGTTGTTAGTTTTCATATTCCTAACCAACCTGTCATAAAATACAAATTCAAACTACTAAACCACTAAAATCAGTCACTGTCATATCAAGCCACAAAGCTATTCGTTTATTGAAAAAACGGATGTCAAGCTTTCTTAGCCCATGTTATGGATTTGAACAAAGGCAAGTCATATTTGAATAATATTTCTTTGTTAGAGAATTTCCCGATGTATTTCCTGAAGAACTTCCTGGTCTACCCCCATAACGTGAAGTTGAATTCTTTATTGACCTTGAACCTGGTACAAAGCCCATTTCTAAAACTCCATATCGAATGGCTCCTATTGAACTTCAGGAGTTAAAAGTCCAACTACAGGAGTTGTTGGACATCGTTTTATTCATCCTAGTACGTCTCCTTGGGGTGCTCCTGTTTTTATTCGTAAAGAAGAAGACGGGAGTATGCGACTTTGTATTGACTACCAAGAATTGAACCATGTCACCATCAAGAATAGGTATCCGCTACCTCGCATTGATGACCTGTTCGACCAATTACAAGGAACACAATTCTTTTCAAAGATCGACCTTCGTTCTGGATATCATCAGCTGAAGATTAAAACTAAGAATATTCCAAAGACTGCCTTCAGAACTCGGTACGGGCATTATAAATTCTTAGTCATGTCTTTTGGATTAACTAATGCTCCTGCTGCCTTCATGGATTTGATGAACCGTGTATTCAAAGAATATTTGGATCAGATCGTTGTTGTCTTTATTGATGACATCCTCATCTATTCCAAAAGCCATGAAGATCATGAGTGCCATTTGAAGCTGGTACTGCAAAGGCTTCGTGAAAATAAGCTATATGCCAAATTGAAGAAATGCGAGTTCTGGCTTGAGGAAGTAGCATTCCTTGGGCACGTGGTCAAAACATGGAGTATCAGTCGACCCGACGAAGAATGAAGCCCTAAACAAAAGTTTAGGAGCAACCGTAGTCGGTACCCCCAAAGTACGTAGCTTTCTGG